>PVKC010008062.1:0-28620 GCA_004027635.1 Crocidura indochinensis | reverse complement strand
AAAAAAAAGCCCATCCCACCTTCAACTTCAGCTCCAGCGCCAAGTTTATGGGGTCCTTGGTCCATATCCTGGCATCACTGCCAAGTATAAACCTTCACAGGAATCTTCTCATTGGCTGTAAAATGACTCCTAGTCTTCGAGCAAAGCATTACTGCACCGATGCCAACATTGCTAGTCCACGATGATAGTTTTCACATCTGAAAAAGAAATGACAGCAATGTGTAGATAATGTAAAAGATAAATAGAAATATATAGGCCCAAGAGATAGCACAGAAGTAGGGCACGTGCCTTAAAAATTACCAATCTATGTCTGATCTCCAGTACCTCATATAAATTCACTAGAAGTGATCTCTAACCACAGAGCCAAGAGTAAACCCTGAGCACCATGGGGTGCATCCTCAAAACAAACATAAAGAAATATATAGGTTCTAGCTCTTTATCACCATATTTTTTCTCAAGTTATAGTTTTTTTTATATTTTATATTAGAATTGTCACCCATATGTATGGGAATATATAGTAAGCTACTGCCTTTTTTAGACAAAATAAAATTCTCATGGCACTCTGAAATCCTTTCTAAGACATTTTATTCACACATTCTAAAGTCTGGGAGTCACCAAACCATCAGCAAACATTTGTTTTTGAGGTGGAAAGAGAAGCTGATTCATAAGGTAAAATACAAATGGTACAGAAGCCTTAACATTCAATCATTACGCATTAGCACAACTATGTCCTTGTAATAGATTTTAGAGTTTTGAAGGAGCATGAAGAGCCTGGTCACTGATCATTAATGAGGAAAAGACAGTTGCAGAGAAAAGTAAATTGGTGAGGGCTGTCTGCAGATCATCTGTGAAGGGATCATCAGTCAAGGCTGATTCTGTCTTAGAATTTTTATCCTAAAGGGACCTTCTATATGACAACACCTTGATATTGGCATATACTTGCACAAGAGAAAACATGTAATGGTGTTTATGTTCCAGCTGTATCTTGCTTTCTCACTAAATGGAACAAGGCTTAGGTTTTCTTCTGTATTGAGACACTAATTGGCAACAAACAGGGACCAAGTTCTTGTGTAGCTTAAGAGGATACATAATGTTCAAATTCTTTTCCAAATATGTGAGTTATATATTTTAATATATCTAAAAGACCCTAAACTGGAGGCCAGAGACATATTACAAGCTATAAGGTATGTCTGTGACTGACTCTCATTCCATTTCCACCACCACATAAAATCCTCAGGAGTGATCCTTAAGAGCAAAGAGCCAGAAATAAGCTTTAAATACCACTGGGTGTAACCTAAACTATGTCTCACACCTTTTTTCCCCAGTATCCCAAGACCCTGTGCACTCAAACTAGGGTTTGAATATAGAGCCATATCTAGAATATTGAGGAAAAGGACAAAGTTTTGGTGGCTATGCTTCCTGGCTTGAGAATAGAATTCTGAGATGCTAATTCTGAGATCCTAAGCCAGCCATTTATGGAGGCCCAACTTCAGTGAGAAAAGTCTTATCTTGTCACTTCCATAAGTCAAACCCAAAGGAAAATGAGTCACTGCCTGACTGCATTCTGTCATCAAAACAGCCATGACAGAATGGGTGGGGTTAGGCAGAAATGTGGTATTCAGTGGGCACCTTATCTGATTCATACCTCACTTATATCATGTGCTCTGGTCAGGAATACACTGAATTTCTCCACAGCACCTGGGAAGGACTTTTCCCCTGGAAAGAGAAGGCTGATACTATCATTTCTGGGCTTTTAAATTTTCATTTACAGAGCTCACATTCCATGCTAAAGACCTCTGAATACTATTATTTTTTTAATATTTTCTAACCTGAAGATAAGAAATATTTTTATCTGTTTTATTTCTGTTTATCTGTGAAACAGGAGCCACTTGCTGGTGAAATGGTGCAAGTATCCTACAATCATATTAGTTAGAGCACATCATACATACTTAGTATTTGCCTCTGACTTTCAGATTTGAATATAAAAATATCAAATTGTCCTTGACTTCTATCTAGAGAGAAAGACCCATACAGAGGGATACTATGGACAACAGAACTAAGTGTACATTTGGAGAGAACTAAGTGTTTACCTGGAACTCTGGGTAAAGGAACAGCCCTACCAGGAGACATTGGACAGGAACAAGTGTATTTGGAGTTTAAAGCCTTTCTTCCCTATTAAGGCCTCAGTTGTTCCATTCCTAGGAAAATTGCAAAGTCTTCAATTCTCTCTACTGAACATCACCAAGACATTATCCCTTCTCCTTCTACATGTCTCATCATTAGATTTCCCTAAGAGTTATTCTGCTCCTGAAAAATCTAAAGAGAATCATTTGGGTATGAGTCCACATCCTGATAATATACTGCCCACCCAAGATTTCTCATAATTCTCAGGAATTTTATGAGTTTGATCCAACTTTCTGCCTCTACTGAAATCATATCCTCTGGTCCACCATTCCAAAGTTGGTCTCTGGGCACTCAGGTATATAATTCAAACCTTTTTAGTTACAGTTTAAGGTTCATGGCAATATTGAGTAGGAAATATACAGTGTTCTCATAAACAGCTTGCCTTGATATATACCTAGCTTCCCCACTTTCATCATCAGCACCAGAATGGGTGTTGTATTGTAACATCTGTCACATGTTGCTGTTTCCCAAAATCTACAAGTTACAGTGTGGTTTTGATAGATGTATAGTGACATGTGTTCACTCATTATAAATTTATAGTGATTAGATGGTTATCTCTCTCAATGTCAATGAGCCAAATGACCCACACAGAGTGGCAAAATGGATCAAAAAGCTGAATCCAGTATTCCACTGCCTACAACAAGCACATCTGAATAGTCAGAAAAACACAGAATCAAAATCAAAATTGCAAACAAAGAAGAAGGGAAGGGGCCTACATAAATAGCTTAATGATACAGCTTATAAACTTAGAAAACAATCAACAAAATGAGCCCAAAATAAGTAGGCAGAAGGAAATAACAAAGCTTATAGTAGAAATTAATAAAGTGGAAACCCAAAAAAAAATCTGAATGATCAACAAAAGCAAATGTTGGTTCTTTGAAAAAAATAAACAAGATTGATAAACCATTAACAAAATGTACAAAGAAAGAGAGAAACTTAATAGACCAGATTAGAAATGAAAAGGGGAAGATCACTACAGATAATACAGAGATCCAAAGGGTAATCAGAGACTACTTTGAGAAACTCCAGGCCACAAAACATGAAATCCTGAAAGAAATGGGATAAAAAAGAAAAGACATTATTGTAATAATGCCCAGAGACAATAGAGATGAGAATCAGAAGGACTGGATCACAATATGAAGCTCACCACAGAGTGATGAATGCAGTTAGAGAAATGACTACACTAAGAACTTCCAAGACAATGTTGATGAGTGAAAGAGTAGAATGCCTGTCTCAAATACAGGCAGGGAGTGCGAGAAGTGGGAGAAGGAGCCATTGGTGGTGAAAATTTGCACTGGTGAAGGAGAGTGTTCTTTCCAGGACTGAAGTCCAACTACAAACATGTTTGCAATCATGCTTAAAGATTTAAAAAGATATAAAAATAATAGTTTTATAATGATTAGTTTAATTGTCAAAAGAATCTGTATTCTATGGTTCATTCCTCCAGAGTTCCTAAAACCCTGGAAATGTCTTTTTTTTTTTTTTTTTTTTTGGTTTTTGGGTCACACCCAGCAGTGCTCAGGGGTTACTCCTGGCTCCATGCTCAGAAATTGATCCTGGCAGGCACGGGGGACCATATGGGGCACCAGGATTCGAACCGATGACCTTTTGCATGAAAGGCAAACGCCTTACCTCCATGCTATCTCCCAGGCCCCTTTTTTTTTTTAATTTTTATTTTGACCATATTGGCTTACATATCTTCACAGTAGTATTTTTGGTACATATTAACATTGAATCAGGGGAATTCCCATCACCAAATTTGTCCTCCCTCCAACACCCATTCCCTTCCTGCAACCTCTATCCCCCACCATCACCCCCCAGCCCCCAGGCTGCTAGAGTAAGTGGTACCCTCTGTGTCTAGATTACTACTAGTGATCATGAAATATCTTTTAACTGCCTTTATAGTTTTTCTTTTTCCAAAGTACCCTATAGTTAGCTTCATATTCATATACTTCTTTCACTGTGTAATAAGTTTCTCCAATGTCTTTTCATTGTTTGATAGTTTATTTCTTTTGATTACTAAGTTCAGTTTCAATGTCTGAATATACCACAGTTTACTTACTTATTCATCTACTGAAGGACATCTTCATTATTTTCAAGTTTTAATAATTAAGAATATAGTCATAATTAAAATTTATATACATGAAATTTTTAAGTCATTTGATTAAATCAGAAGGTGAGTGACTCCTAAATTGTTTTTTTTTTGTTTTTTTTGGGGGGTTTTTTTTTTTTTTTTTTTTTGGTTTTTGGGTCACACCCGGCAGTGCTCAGGGGTTACTCCTGGCTCCATGCTCAGAAATTGCTCCTGGCAGGCATGGGGGACCATATGGGGCACTGGGATTCGAACCAATGACCTTTTGCATGAAAGGCATACGCCTTACCTCCATGCTATCTCCCGGGTCCCTTGACTCCTAAATTGTGTGGTAAGTAAATCCTTAGTTTTTGTAAGAAACGGGCAAATTCTTCTTAAGTGATTACTATTTAAAGTTCTATCCTGCACCACATCTTTATCATAATTTGGGAATAGTATGTGGATTTTATTAGCTATTCTATGAGGCTTGCATTAATGTCTACTCATTTTTAATTTTATATTTTCTAAAGATAAACAATATCAAGCTTATTTTTAGATGTTTATTTGCCTTCTCTAAATTTTCTTTGGTGAGTTCCTGAGCTGATGTTTTGTTCATTGTTAAATTAGATTATTAATGTTTTTGTCTTGTTCAAAGAATTATTTTCCTTTTTTGGGTAAAAGTTTTTATCCAAATCATTTTTAACAATATGATTTATTGTCAAAGGCAACAGAGATAAAAATAAATAAAACTATAGCAAATTAAAGAGTAGCAAAAGAAACATAGACTAAAACTAAAACATCCAAATGAATGGGAGAAATATTTGCTTTTAACAAATAAGATAAAGTGCTAATATTCAAGATCTATATACAACAAGATATATATACAAAGATCAAAAACAAAAACCCACAACCCTATCACAAATAAGGAGAGATAATAAGGGGCCAAAGCAGTGGTGCAAGTGGTAAGGCATCTGCCTTGCCCGTGCTAGCCTAGGACAGACTGCAGTTCGATCCCCAGGGTCCCAGATGGTCCCCTCAACCAGGATCAATTTCTGAGTACATAGCCAGGAATAACCCCTGAGTGTCACTGGGTGTGGCCCAAAACCAAAAGCCAAAAACCAAAAAAAAAATGAAAAAGTAAAGAGAGAAAATGAACAGACTTCTTTAAAGAAAACAGATCTGTGGCACATGAAAAAATGCTCATTATCACTGGTTATTGGGGAAATTCAAATTAAGATGACAAGGAGAGATCATCTCACACCAGTGAGAATAGCACATATCAAAAAAAATCAGAAAGTCTGTGTTTTCAGGAATATGGTGAAAAAGAAACTTTCATTTGTTACTGGTGGGTATATTCCATTATTGAATCTTATGAGAAATGTATGTCATAACTACTTAGATTACTCAGAAAGGAAAAATAAAACTTTCATATAACTCAGAAATCCCACTTTTGGCACCTAAAAATCCATTCAAAAAGACATATGCCCTTGGGGCTGTAACAGTGTCACAAGTTAGCCAAGGTTCAGTCCCCTAGCATCCTATATGGTCCCCCAAGTCGGGAGCAATTTCTGAGCACATATCCAGGAGTAACCCCTGAACATCACCTGGTGTGGCCGGAAAAAATAATGACATATGCCCACCATTATTTATTGAAGCACTTAACTCAATAACTAAGATGTGGTCTCAACCCGTGTGCCTTATGAAAAATTAATGATTTACAAAAATGTAGTGTATGTACAAAATGGAATATTATACAGCTTTAAGGAAGGATGAAATCATGCAAGTCTCTTTAACTAGAATGGAGCTGGAGGATATCATGTTAAGTGAAGCAATTCAGAAGGACAAATACCAAACAATCTTATTTAGTTGTGGTTTATAGAATGCAAAGTGTTAAGTTTGTGATATCTAAGACTACCCTTGATCCTAGATTATAGAAATGGGAATAAGAAAAGAAAGAAATCAAAGAGGGAAGAAGAAAAAGAGAAGCAGATGGAAGGTAAAAGGAACTTTTAGCACATTGGTGATAATTATAGTGTATATACTAAATCACAGAGCCAATTACACTGAAAGCAAGGATCAAATAACAATGGCCAAATTTAAATTGTGCCTGTCAGGGTCAGAAGTGGGAGGTCTAGTGGGTAAAGTGTTTACTTTACACATGGCTAACCTGAGTTCCATTCCCAGCACCCCATATAATCCTGGAGCCCACCAGGAGTGATGCCTGAGACCAGAGCCAGGAGGTAAGCCCTGAACTCTGCTGTTGT
Source organism: Crocidura indochinensis (assembly GCA_004027635.1). Classification (NCBI taxonomy): domain Eukaryota; kingdom Metazoa; phylum Chordata; class Mammalia; order Eulipotyphla; family Soricidae; genus Crocidura; species Crocidura indochinensis. The sequence goes on along the minus strand of PVKC010008062.1, from coordinate 22,101 downwards.
AACAGACAAAAAAAAAAGTGCCAATCAAGGAGATAGCCTGGTGGGTGGGAGGAAACCTGAGTTTGGTAGGAAAAATATCTTTGAGCCTTCTACCCAGCCCTGGAAAAAAGTCTTTAATCAAAGCAGTGGTTTGGGGACCACATCTGGCACTGTTTGAGGTATTCCAAGCTCATGCTGTGCCCCTGGTTTTCTGCTAACATCTTCCACTTGCCAGTCGTTTGGGGTCTTTGGGGGCTCAAAGGCAGCTGAGGCTGACCACTCTACTGGGTCTATCCAAGTGGTGCCCTCTATGCCTGTTGCCCTCTGAAGAGAGGCCTGACTAATCAGGAGAGAAACTCCCTCCAAAGGTAAACAGTGAGTCGAGAGTACAGATGGTGAAAACAAATGGTTCTTGGTACCATGCTGTGGAAACTATCACACTGGGCTTGATAAAGAGTGGGGCCAGCCCAGGTGGCACTACGGAGTCCCTCCCCCACTGTAGCCCGCTAGTGAAGTGTGCACAGCCTCCCAGAGAAAGCCCTGTTCCTACACTGAGCACCATCAGAATTGGGCTGCCCACTCTCTCGTGTGGTGCTTCGTGTCCACGCTGTTCCCACCATGACTGTGACTGCCTGCCAAGGCCTGGGCTTCGTGGTTACGCTGATTGGGATGGCAGGCATTATTGCTGCCACATGCATGGACCAGTGGAGCACCCAGGACTTGTACAACAACCCTGTGACCGCTGTGTTCAACTACCAAGGGCTATGGCGCTCCTGTGTCCGAGAGAGCTCAGGCTTCACCGAGTGTCGGGGCTACTTCACCCTGCTAGGGTTGCCAGGTAAGGGGGCCTTGACCGGAGCATGAGATGACCTGGTGGAACTGGCAGGGTTTCCATCCCCAGGATGGAGGGGACCCTTTATTAAATAACTCCATTTGACCAATATAGCACAAGTCTCAGACACCCATAGAAGCAAGGCTCAGAAGGCCCATTACAGGCATTCCTTCCTTTCACTCCAAGATTCCCTTCCTGAACTGGAAGCTGATAACCATCTGGACAGAGCCATCTCAGGCCACCTTTTGCCCAGCTCTAGGGAGAGTTGAGCCTGTCAGCCACAGAGAAGGGCAAAGAAAAAGGATAAAGAGTTGTATTTTTGTAATGGGACTGGTCTGCTGAGTCCTTTTCATGAAAAACACTAACCACAGATAAGCAGATCCCATCTGCTCTGAAAAGTGAGTTCATGGTGTGACCCCAGAGTGTGTTCTATGAGAGCAATCCCCCCTCCAATTACCATCACCACCACCCACCAGGTGCCCTGTCAGCTTGCAAGATGGTGGGTTGTGGTAGGTCATTTGAACTTGGAGCATGGAGCAAGTTCAAGGGCATGGAGTAAAGGCAGGCTCTGTAAGGAGTATCAGAAATAGAAAACCATTTCTCCACCAAGAACTATGCAAGGTCACAGGAGATAGTCAAGGCTCAGACTCAGGGCAAGTACCAAGATCTTATTCTCCGGAGGATTCATTCCTTTATATATTCCACACTTGCTGGTTATCCTATCCAAAAGACTGGGTGACTAGCATACCTCCAAATAGGAAAGTGGGCTCTAAGTTTGATATGACCAGGTGCCAACCAGGAAGAGATAAAGTCAAGTGACAAGACAACAGAACAGCTCATGGGAAAGTTCCAAGAAAAAGTCACAGGTGACCCTAAAAAGATCTTGGGTCAGTCTAACAGGAGATGAGTGGGCCTGAGATGGAGCCCACCCAGGGAAGTGAAGAAGGGCCATGGCTGAGGGATGTTGTGTGTGGAGGACAATGGCACAGTCAATGCTAGGCTGGGATCTTGAAAGGAAGTTCAGCTTTGTTTTTTTGTTTGTTTGTTTTTTTAATTGTTTTTGAAGGCTATCCTTTGAAATTTGGCTATAGTGGTTCCATCAGGGGCAACAAATGCTATGTGAGTTCAAAAGCTGGGCTAAGAGGAGAATGTGGGCCAGGTCAGTAGATCCCAGCTCCCATACCATGGGGGTCTTCCTCCAAATGTGTGTATAAAATTTTTATGGTAAAACTGCTCAAAGGATTTTTTAAAAATAATTTTTGGGACATCTGCTTTCTTTTTTAAATAATTTTTATTGTGACCAATGTGAAAAACAGATCTTTCACAGTAATATTTTAGATCCATTAGTGACATTAGATCAGGAAATTTCCACCACCAGTGTTGTGGGACATCTATTTTCAAAAATAAAAATTCTGATTTAAATAATGTATAATGTCCCTTTTAATAGATACTAGTATAAACATTGATTTAAATTGCTTATGCAAATAAATATTAAATAAATAACAGATTCATGTTTAACAATGTAACACCAAAAAAAAAAAGTAAGCCAAAATTCTAATATTAACATAAAGTTTATGATGGTATTGATTTGCATTTGCTAAATCCAGAGCAATTTTTTTCCCATTTCAGTGTTTTGACTTTTATATTATTTTGGGGGGGTCAAGCCCAGCAGCGCTCAGGGATTATTCCTGGCTCTATGCTCAGAAATCGCTCCTTGCAGGTTCCTGGGATGCTGGGATTTGAACCACCATCCTTCTGCATGCAAGGCAAATGCCCTGCCCCCATGCTATCTCTCTGGCCCCTGACTTCCATATTATTAATAAAGCTTCTCTGTGGATTCAGGTGTGTTGGTGAAGGAGTAGTTGTGAAGTTTAAGATTCTCCTCCTATCTCTAACTTAGCTGCCACCTTATCAGATAACATCCTCATGCATGTGGTAGTGAGGTATCAATGTTGGTTTTGGTCTTGCTCGTTCATGTAAGGTGAGTTACAGTTCTGTGAAAATTTGGAAAAATAACTGCAAGGCACCAATTCAGTAATTTTTAGAACTGTGTATTCTTGTAATGGGACTGGCCTGCCGACTCATTGTTATATAGTTAATGCTGTTCAATTTTTGCTATGACTTAGGTATATGTCAAAGCTGAGGTGTACCTTACCTTTTGTGAGAACTATAGCATCCTTGGGGCAAAAACTATTATCTCAGGGCATGACACTGGCAAGATCAGGATCATCTCCTCCATTTACTCTTTGAGTTTGAGTGAACCCATTGATCATAAAGCTTTTAAGAACTTCTCTTAGTTGTTTGTTCTTTGATGAAAATATGATCATATATAGCAAAATAAATATTGCCCAGAAATAATCAGAGAATTGGGATTATGCTTTTATGTTTTAGCTGGTAGTGGTGGTTGTTTTTAAACCATTCCCATCCTACATTCTTCCCCTCATATAACCTGAGTTCTGTTGTTACTTTTTACTGGTTTATTTTGTTTGCTTTTTGTTTTTTGTGGGGAGGTCACACCCGGCAGTGCTCAGGGGTTACTTCTGGCTCTATGCTCAGAAATCGCTCCTGGCAGGCTCGGGGTGACCATATGGGATGCCAGGATTCAAATCATTGATCTTCTGCATGCCAGGCAAATGCCTTATCTCCATGCTCTCTCTCCGGCCCCACTGGTTTATTTTTATTATACTTTGCTCATCAATCTTAAATCTTTATTTTGAACTCATGTGATAGTATCATATATATATATATGTTTATATATATATATATATCTTTGTTCTTTTCATTTTTGTTTTACTAGATATAATTAGTCCTCTTAAGTCCTTCCATTAGGCTAAAAATGGCAATATTTTTCCTTTTGGCAACTGAATACTTTTCCACTTTATACTGCATAGATCTTCTTTATCCAATCAAATATCATAGACATTTTTTGGGGGGTCACACCCATTTGATGCTCAGGGGTTACTCCTGGCTAAGTGCTCAAAAATTGCCCCTGACTTGGGGGGACCCTATGGTACACAGGGGATCGAACCGTGGTCCTTCCTTGGCTAGCGCTTGCAAGGCAGGCACCTTACCTCTAGCACCACCTCACGGGCCCGAAATATCATAGACATTTTATTGCTTCCATATTTCCATTTTTTAAGTAGTGCTGCAATAACCTTTTAGGGTGGATATGGCATTTTATGCTGTTTTCATATTATTTGTAAATTTTTTACTGTACCTTACATAACAAGTTACAGTAGTGATAACTTTTATAGTTTTGTTGTACAAGATCATCACCAAAATGCCCAAGACCCTCCATCACTATCCTTATGTCAACTTCTAGCCACCTCTTCTCTCCTTCTCCACCCCAACTACTTGGTAATTTAAATTTTAGCTCAAAAGCTAAAGATTTGTCATCCTTCAATGTTTTGTTTTGTTTCTTTATATACCACAAGTGAATGAGATCACCCAATAGTTTTCCTCTTCCTTCTGATTTATTTCACTTAACTATTTGCCCTCCAGCCTCATCCAGGTTACAGCAAAACTGCAAGAGTTCATCTTATCTTATGCCTCTGTCTGTAGTAGTGTGTATATTTATACCACAGCTTCTTTCTCTTGGGACTTATGGTAAGTCCCAAAATTTTTAGCTTCTCTCTCCCAGTTTTTCAAAATAACTACATAAGTTTATCTTCCTAGCTACAATGTTTGAGGCTTCCTTTTCTCTATATCTTCTCCAACACTTATTGCTGTTCATTTTTATATAAGTCATTATCACAAGTATGGGGAGGAATATCACCATGATTTGATTTGCATTTGGAACTCAAGTGTTCCTATTTACTTTTCAAATACAATTTTTTGGGGGGTCACACCCGGCAGTGCTCAGGGGTTACTCCTGGCTCCATGCTCAGAAATTGCTCCTGGCAGGCACGGGGGACCATATGGGGCACCGGGATTCGAACCGATGACCTTTTGCATGAAAGGCAAACGCCTTACCTCCATGCTATCTCCTGGGCCCCTCAAATACAATTTTTATTTTATTGAAACAAAAGAAATTTTTTTAATTTTCCATTGTGAAGCTCCACTCTCCCAAGAAAGCAAATGCAGGCTCTCAGAAGAGAGAAGACAGGCATCGCCTAACACTTTAGAGAGACCTTAGGCACAGGACTAATTACAGTGCTACACTAAATCATTTGAGGAGACCTAAACCTGCAGCCACGGGCTGGCTGGGTTGAGAGTTCCCTACCCAACAGAGACAGGAATGACCAGTTCAGGGTAAGCAAGATAGTGAGAGGTCGGAGAGGTAAGTTGTTTGCCTTGCATGCAGCTGACCCACATTCATCTTCACACTCACATTGAAGTCATAGGAAAAGCATACCATAAGCATGGAGAAGGTGGCATTAGAAGGAAAAGGGGTCCGGGAGATAGCATGGAGGTAAGGCGTTTGCCTTTCATGCAAAAGGTCATCGGTCCGAATCCCGGTGTCCCATATGATCCCCCGTGCCTGCCAGGAGCAATTTCTGAGCATGGAACCAGGAGTAACCCCTGAGCACTGCCGGGTGTGACCCCCCCCCCCAAAAAAAAAAAAGAAGGAATTTTTATTCATTTGACAAACATTTGTTTGGCTTCTACTTCCCAGGTTGTTTGCCCAGAAGAAGCATGACTTTCAAAGTGTTGACAAATCTAGAAAGGGAAACAGATCACTGCAACTGAAAATTTCTTATCCTCATGCTACAGACATCTTAGGTCACAGAATTCTTTTCTATAAGCTACTGGCTTATGCATTGTTATATTATGCATTGTTTCTGTACATTTGTGTATTGTTTAACACGATATTCCTGGCCTCCACCTCCCACTCCCAGGTTGCAATAGTCACACATTTCCCTAACTATTTGTGACAATCAAAAATGTCCCTAGACATTTTCATACATCTGGGGAAGAGGGATGAGAGTTTTAGTCCCAGTTAATAATCAGTTAAGAGCTGGGAGCAGAGATAGGACAAGAGGAAGGCACTTACCTTGCTGCTGCTGATACTGCAGTAACCTTAACCCTGATTCAAATCCCAAGCACCAAATATAGTCAAGGGTCATTTCTGAGCACACAGTCAAGAATAGCTCCAAGCACTGCCTATCTGCTCCAAACCTCCTCCCCTTAAAAAAAAAAAAAAAAGGCGGGGGTGGGGGGGAAATCATTACAATAAAGTTCTGTGAATTGTGAAAGAAGTGATTCTTGGGTGTAGAGATGAGTAAAAGGAAGGTTTCCTATATTCCTATAAGAAATGACAGCTGAGATGAGTTATTAATCACAAATATGAGTGATCCAAGAAAATAGAGATAAAGAGCTTTCCAGAAAATAGACTTTTCTGAACCTGAGCATAGTGTGTTTTAAAAAAAAAATAGAAGCAACTTTGTTCTGTTTATGCATGACATGAGTTAGGAGGGACAATCCAATATAATGGCATTATGTTTAGCACTGAGGAATAACATTTTTGGGGGGAAGAAAAGTGCATAAAGAAACTTTATTTAAAAGGATTGGGGAGGGGGCAGAGTGATGGCACAGGTGGTAGGGTGTTTGCCTTGCACATGCTAACCTAGGACAGACAGTGATTCTATCCCCTGGATTCCCATATGATCCCCCAAGCCAAGAGTGATTTTTGAGCGCATAGCCAGGAATAACTCCTGGGTGTCACCAGGCGTGGCCCAAAAACAAAAACAAAAAAAATAGAAAAAGGTTTGGGGAAGTGGAGGTTGGGCACACCCTGTGTTCTCAAGACATTCTTGTCTATATGCTCAGGGGTAGACTCCTGGTAGTGCTTAGGGAAACACATGTAGTACTTAGGAGATTCTAACCCATATAAGGCAAACTCCTTAACTCTTGTATTATCACTCCATCCACTAACAAATGTAAATATTTTAATTAAATAGAAATATATACTACAGATAAATTATTAAATATATAATATATTATTAAATATTAATATTATTATATTATATATGCTATGTTATATAATTATATAGTATATTATATTTATTATATAATGCTATATATTATATACATTAATATTATATTAAATATATAATAATATATATTATATACAGATAAATATACTATTCCCTATGTCTTCTCCCTAAACAATATATAATAAATAACTTCATTCATGCACTATTAACAAAAATAATAAATTTTATTAAGGCCTTACTAGGTGTTAGGTATTGGTTTTAAGAGATTAATATAACTTAATATACATATTTACATAAATTGCCTTCCTTTCACTTAATTTTTGCAAAAGTCCTATAATTCTCTGACTTACGATAGTACTATTATATCTCCACTTTGTAGAAACTGAGGCACAAAAAGGTTAAGGAATGTGCTGAGGAGAAGTTGAACCCACGTCTCTATCTTCAGAGCTTCCATTCTCAGACTGCAATAAAAATACTGAAAAGAGGTTTTCATTAAGATCTGACAAAGTGCTTGTCTGTAAGAAGTAAATAAAACTAAATTTTAGGAGTTTGGAATTTTTTAAGCATGATTTTTAAGTGCAAGGACTCCAAATCTGCCAGTCACCCAAATTCTCTAGAGACTCATAATCATTAAAAGTGTGGCCCAAAATGGACAGACAGCTTCAAGGAGCAGAAGCTAAAATTACAAAGATATTAAATGATGTGAATTTAATATAATGGAGAAACTTTTACAAAGTAATAAGAGCAAAAAGATTATTCACAAGTGTTTCAGAAATTATTGATGATCTGTTCTTCATGGAAAGTGAGCACCTCAGCAAAAAATGATAAACGGAAAAATACAAAAGATAAGTAACGGGGAGCCAGAGCAGTGGTGCAGCGGTAGGGTGTTTACCTTGCACGTGGCTGACCCAGGACGGACCTTGGTTCTATCCCTGGAGTCCCATATTGGTCTCCCAAGCAAGGAGCAATTTCTGAGCCCATAGCCAGAATTAACCCCTGAGCGTCATTGGGTATGGCCCCAAAACAAACAAAAAGATAATTAACTCATTTGACTGCAATAGTCAACAATCTAAGTCTGTATTATGAACCATACATAGATTGTATGTAAAATAGATTACATGGTATTTTTTAAAACATGACAAAAATAAAAAGCAATCAATGATAAATCACCTTTACTTTATTTTATAAAAGTAAACTGAGATCCTTAACAAGTAAGTCATAAAAAAAATCTTTTCAGAAAAAAATACTAAAATGCTCCAACATGAGAAAAATAGAAGCTTGTAATTCAAGAAAAGAAAAAAAAATAACAAAAATTTTCTAGATATCTGTTTTTATAAAATGGTGCAAATTAAAACAATTCATAGCTATATGTAATTTAACAAGTATACACTGTGGATTAAGGTGTAGTCAGACAACATCTGTATGTTCTACTGCAGGGGAAAATAATTTGTAGAAAAACAAGTGGTTCTGGGCCAGACTGATAGTACAGTGGATAGGACATTTGCTTTGCAAGCCGCCAACCTAGGTTTAACACTTAGCATTGTATATGGTCCCATGAGCATTGCCAGGAATGATTTTTTTTGGGGGGGGGTGGCACAACCATTGATGCTCAGGGGTTACTACTGGCTATGCGCTCAGAAATCGCTCCCGGCTTGGGGGACCATATGGGAACCGGGGGATCGAACCGCGGTTTGTCCTAGGCAAGCGTAGGCAAGGCAGGCACCTTACCACCAGCGCCACCGCCCGGCCCCCAGGAATGATTCTTAAGTAAAGAGTCAAGTGTAAGCCTGAAAACTGCTAGGTATGGCTCAAAACAAGCACATAAGCAACAAGTGTTTCTACTTTCTTAAAAAAAATTAAGGCTCAATAATTTACAAAGTACAGTTCAGGAATGCAATATCACAATACCAATCCCACCACCAGAGTCAACTTCCCTCTACCAATGTTTACCTAGCTCTTCACTTAAAAACTTTTTTTAGCTTCACACCTTTAGACATCTTAATTTCTTCATTAGGAATCAATTCATAAAAAGTTGTTAGAGGACTGGATATATAGAACAAAAGACTAAGCTCCTGCTTTCATGCAGAAGGGCCAGTTTAATCCCAGATACCCCATTGTCCCTTGAATACTGTCTAGAGCACCCTCTGAGGACAGAGCTGGGAATAAACCCCACATTGCCAGGTGTAATTCAAAAACAAAAAATTTAACTTTTGTTGGTAGAAAGTTAAATATTAAAATGTTTGTGACCAGAGAGATAGCATGGAGGTAGAGCATTTGCCTTGCATGCAGAAGAACGGTGGTTCGAATCCTGGCATCCCATATGGTCTCCCGAGCCTACTAGGAGTGATTTCTGAGCATAGGGCCAGGAGTAACCCCTGAATACTGCTGGGTTTCACCCAAAAAACAAAAAAAAGTTTGTGGAATAATCATAATTTTTCATCAAAAAAATAATTATGGGAGTAGAACTTTATTGAAAAGTATATTTAGATAAATTATGAAAAATAAATGTTCTTATGTTAAAATACTAATTTATTCATTAAATTAAGTGTTTAAAATTAAATATCAAATGATGCTTACAAATAGCTTCATTTGCAGATGTATGCAATTAATTGAAATTATTGCACCAAATAATATCAAAATACACCATGTTTTAATTCTGCGATATTTAGGTATAAACTTATAGAAAATGAATAAAATGAAAATATGACAAATAATTTGTCTAGAATTTTAAATTGTGAATTATTTTTCAAATTTTTATTATTTTCTAATTTTCTATTATGAACACCAAAAGTAGAATCAGAAATTAGAGATATGCAATATAGTGATATCTTAAAAAATAATAATTACCAGTTGTATCAATTATCTTGCTAGCTACTCTTCCCTCATGCATAGCTATAAAACTTTATATAGCTATTTGGTCATGGGTCTTGTCTATTTACTATAGATGGTGCTATGTTAATATTCATAAAATGTATTTTATTAATAATATATAACTTACTCAAAAAGGTAGGAACACCAGTCTTATCACCAATATTTTCCCCAATATTAGTAATTTAAGTTTCTGGAAATGTATAACCTAAAAATGATACTGTCAATTTAAACAGTTATTTTTCTTAAAATTTTGTACCATTTAGGTACCTAAATAAAGTGGGACTGACACTATTACTATTCAGCAAAGTTATACCATGAATATCTCATAGAGATACACTTACATGTCTTCTCTTTGGGGTTGGGAAAGTATTGGCCACATCCAGAAGTGCCTGGCTCTATATTCAGGAGTCACTCTTACTGTGATCAGGGGAACTCTGTGGTACTGAGAGTCAAACCCAGTTTTGACTATAATAATGCAGGGCTTGCCATAACCACCAGTCCTATCTAAGATACTTTTAGCAGAGCTAGGTTTTCCTCTGCTGACCCCAATTCACTTTTTGACAGTGATAGCTGAAGTTCCCGTCCACTCATTTCAGAGCAGGAAGTAAAACAGCAGGAGTAAAAATTCTCATCTTCCAGACATTTTAAAACATGTCAGTATTTATTTCATATTTTCTTTTTTTTTTTTTTTTTTTTTTTTGGTTTTTGGGTCACACCCGGCAGTGCTCAGGGGTTACTCCTGGCTCCATGCTCAGAAATTGCTCCTGGCAGGCATTGGGGACCATATGGGGCACCGGGATTCGAACCGATGACCTTTTGCATGAAGGGCAAACGCCTTACCTCCATGCTATCTCCCGGGCCCCATTTCATATTTTCCAAGTATGTAGACATAGCATTTCTTTCTACTCGTTCTGCCTACACGGGGGAAAACTACAGATTATCCTTTAACTCTTCCATCTTCTAAATAAAGTTATTGTTGCCATTGCATGCATGACAGTTTAAAGTATCAGCATCTGAATAATTTTTTCCTCTATCTTAAAATTTTGCATTAAAATATTTGAATAGGGCAGTGAAAGGGGAAATTTCCATGAATGCAGATAGATAGCTTTTAATAACCTCTTTTTGTATTGTTTCATTTTTTTTTTTTGGTTTTTGGGCCACACCCGGTGACGCTCAGGGGTTACTCCTGGCTATTTGCTCAGAAGTCGCTCCTGGCAGGCACGGGGGACCATATGAGGAACCGGAGGATCGAACCACGGTCTGTCCTAGGTTAGCGCAGGCAAGGCAGGCACCTTACCTCCAGCGCCACTGCCCGCCCCGTTTCATTTTCAATAGAATAGAAAAGGTTATTTTAATGCAGGGGCCAGAATAATAGCATAGTGGATAGGGTAATTGCCTTGCATACAGCCAACCCACCCAGGTTTGATCCTGGCATCACATATTGTCTACAAAGCCTGCCAAGAGTAATTTCTGAGTGCAGAGCCAGGAGTTACCCCTGAGTGCTGCTGGGTATGGCCCAAAAAGAAAAAATATTTTAATGTCATTAAATGAATAGCTGGAAACAAGACAGATTTCTCTAATATTTTTAAAGCCTGGCTTTTGAGATTGAAACAAAAATTAAATGTGTCTCAAAAAACAATGGCAGAATAATTCCTAACTTATTCCAACATGTTCTGTTATAATTAATCAACTCCTGTACATCAGCTGAAACCAAAGCCACTTTTTCTAGTGACCCAGAGTTTAGACCTGGCCTGGTAACTCTGATCAGGAACTTCCATGCTATCATTATGTGTCTCGTATAGTCTTATGAATTTCATGCTTACTCTCTGGAATTTTCTGGTTTCGATCATTCACTACAAATACTGACCACAGAGCCTAAAGCAAAGTATGCCGTTGAAAGGAGTGCTGCTTTCATTCAAATTCAGGGCAGACCTTCCATATCTACTCTCTCTGTTTGCTGTGAATAAAGCTGTGGGAGCAGGGCTTGGGTGCACCCAAGATAACATTGAAATGTTCAGACACACAGACTGTTTCCTGGAGGCCTAAACAGCTCAGAGATTGGGGTACAGGTGGGTGGGTATGCCTGGGTGTATTTCAGGGAACTTAAAACTCAGTTTGAGGGAAGGGCTCAAATGTCTCTGAACAGGGGCCAGATTGATAGTACAGCAGGTAGGGTACTTGCCTTGCATGTGTCTTACCCAAGTTCAGTTCTCAGCATCCTATATGGTTCCCCTTGTTCTTACAGGAGTAATTACTCAATGTAGAGCCAGGAATAACCCTGAGCGCCAATGGGTGTAGGCAAAAGAAAAAAATAAAATTCATTAGCTAACTAATTCAATGTCTTTGAATTCAAAGGCCAGCCCATAAGACTCAATCGGAAACTAACTGCTAGGACACCAATTTTTCTGACTTCTATCTAAGTCTATGATTAAAATGCAATCACAAGAATCCCTCTAAGTCTTTCATTTTTATGATGAAATAACTCCGGATATTTTAACTAATTTTAGTGAAGCATTTTCTGCAAAACATATAAGGGGTAAGTGAGATCTGAAAGACTATAAGCCCGTACTTGCCCTTGTGAATGTGACTGAGGAAAACTATAGCCTCCCAGGGTTGAAAAACACACAGTGTGTTGATTACAGTGGTCAGAGATGATTCTAGGTCTTTCGGTGACTAAATCATTTTAACCCAGTAAGCTCTGGTCTCGCCTCTGAGCATTCTGGAACCTTCTATCCCTGCCATTTAGTTCTTAAGGTTCTTATGCCCCGGGAGAAGGTTGAGACAGAGGTCAAAAGATTGCCCTTTTCTTCTCATCCAGTTCAGTATCTGAGGACCAATACCGAGCTCTAGAGCGTGGCTTCTACTCCGGCAAGTGGAACTATTTAGCCTGTGTCCCTGCTATTCCCTGTGGAAATAATGAGCACCAGATAAGAAATAACAGATGGGAATTGCACCTGTGCTGCCTTTTCATTTGATTTGTTTTTTCTTATAGTTAAATTGGGGCACTTTAAAAAAAATCCTCATATTTTTATTTTTATTTTCTCTGAAGGTGGTCTGCTTTAAGAAGGAGTTTCTGAGGGTCCTTTTCTCATTTGGGAGGGGGGTTACCTGGGAACCACAGACAGCAGAGGCAGCGTTTCTCCAGTCCCCTCCCTCCTCAGGAGGCCACCTTAGCCCTTCCCACATGTGATGTGCCCAGAGCTGGCATGCAAGAGACTGGCACCGCCTGGGGAGTGTGCCCACTCGACAGCCCAGCCGCACAGTTTTGCAGGACAAGTACCTCTCAGCGCCGCTTGCTTCCCCAACAGATGAGAAAATAATGCCCTTGAGCCTGGAGTGAAACTGGCTATCTAAGGAAAACACGGTGAGCAAACACCAGGCAGCACAGAGGTGTAGCGTCCCCCTGGAGCCTTCCTGGGAGTAGGGCGCTTGTCGGGCTGGCATTCGCGGTCATGGGCACCACCACGTGCCAGGTGGTGGGCTTCCTCCTGGCCGCGCTGGGACTGGCAGGCTGCATGGCCGCCACGGGCATGGACATGTGGAGCACTCAGGACCTATATGACAATCCGGTCACCTCTGTATTCCAGTACGAAGGGCTGTGGCGGAGCTGCGTGCGCCAGAGCTCCGGCTTCACTGAGTGCCGGCCCTACTTCACCATCCTGGGCCTGCCAGGTAGGTGTACCGACGGGTCCCACTGTAGATCCCCAGTCCAGACCTCTTCCTGGGTGAAACCCTGTCCATAGGGCTCTGGATGAAAAGTGTGATGGAGAGAAAGCCAACTGGTATCCTCTAGTTCCACCCATGTTGTTGCAAACAGCATGACTGCAAGGCAAGAATCATAGTGCAGAAGGTAGAGTGCTACCCTAGCGTCAAGGCCTACTGGGGTTCTATCCCTGGCACCACCATATGGTCCCTCTGAGCCTGCCAGGAATGATCCTTGAGCTCAGAGCCAGGATTAAGCCCCAAGCACCACTGGGTGTGGTCCAAAAAAACAAAACCAAAAATTGCATAGGTGAGGCCAATCAGAACACAAGGCATAGACACAGGATATCTCTCAGATGTCAAGATACACAGCAAGGCCCTAAGGCAACATAATGGGGGAATATACCCACATAACTGAGTGGAGGTGGGGTGCAAGGGAGGAGTATTGGGGTTCTTGGGAGAAGTTGGTAAACTAGTGATGAGTGTGATATTGAAATTACATGCATGAGAAACCATTATTAACAGTATTTTAAATCACAGGAAACAAATCTTATCCAGCTGAGGAGGAAAGCTAGGCTCTTGAGTTCTACCGTAGCAGTAGTACCCAAGGAATATCTTCCTGAACCCAATCCAAAAAGGGAGAGAAAGATACTAGGATTTTTTTTTTTGATCCTAATAAACAGTCAATATTCTTATTCAAGTTGAAAGAGGTAGGGGTTGGGAAGCAGACCCCTGGATACTGGGTCTCTGGTTAGGTCAATGATACTAGAACAAGCCCGTTTCTCCAGGAGAAATGAATGTCTGGGAATTTCTCCAGTGACCTGCTCTGCCTGCATATACTGGCAGGAGGGATCTGGATCTGTGTGTTGCATAAAGTCTAAGACTTTGGTGAGAATTAATTTCATTGTATTTTCAATTCAACCATTTTTCTTTGAATCACAAAAATGTTATGCATTCAGATTATAAATATTCTTGTTGCTGGGAGTCACAAAAATGTTATGCCATTCAGATTATAAATATTCTTGTTGCTGCTTTCCTACTCTACAGGCAGGATAAACAAAGTGTCAGTATATAATTACAGATACAAAATTTGAATTACATTATAATATATTCAGAATACATTATAGTTAAACTGTCACTTTTAAGAGATGATTATTTCAAAATACGTCATAGGAATTTTGCATCTGAATTACTGGGAGCTCTCTCTGTTTAAGTAAAAAAGCAAATAAAAGGACAGGCTTCAAGAAGTAACCAAGGGAGTGTGGTGACGAAAGGGAAAAAAGTCAGTGAAGATCTTAAAATTAAAATGTAAAAAGCAGTAAATAGACCATCATTTTTGGAAAGAACTAGAGACTGAGTGACAGAGAACTGGGTTGTTGGCTCTATTTTGGGAAGAAACTCATACTACAGATAGAGAACTCCATGAAAAGAAAGAGAAGGATGTGGAATCCAGGTCATAGGCCAGAAAACCAGGACTGAACTGCAGTTTAAGGGCATATAGGGAGGACAAGCAAGACTCTGAATTGCTGAATTACTAACTACATCTATTTTAACTCTTAAAAGGAGAAAGGTCAGATTTAAAATTAAGGCGCATCATGTGAGTACTCCATGTTTGATAATCTCTTTCCAGGCCCATTCATGCATAGAAGTTTCTCATTCATGCTCTGTCTTTCCCTAGGGAGAGATTTTAATTATTCACTCTGCCCTAATTCACCCAATCTCATGACTGTGACCCTCATTTGTCTTTCTCTTCTGCAATGATTTCATTCTCTCTTACGCCTCCTCAGCCACCCTCTTCTTTGATGGACAGTCTACTCTCTGAGAATCTCCCTTCTGCTCAGCCCACCTCTCTCGAAGCAACCCAAAGACCTCACACCATCCTGCTCATCCTGTCACTCAGCACCTCTCCTTCACTTTCTCTGTATTTTTTCCACTTTGTTTTGGGGATACACTTGGTGGTGTTGAGATTACTCCTCACTCTGTGCTGAGAGATCTAGCACTTCTGGCAGGTTCAGAAGACTGTATGATGGGATGCCGGAGATCAACCCTGGGTCAGCTGTGTACAAGGCAAACAGAATATTATCAATCTAGCCCTCTTCTTAACTCTTTTCTTTTTTTTGTGTGGTTTTTGGGTCACACCCGGCAGTGCTCAGGGGTTACTCCTGGCTCCATGCTCAGAAATTGCTCCTGGCATGCACGGGGGACCATATGGGACGCCTGGATTCGAACCGATGACCTTCTGCATGAAAGGCAAACGCCTTACCTTCCATGCTATCTCTCCGGCCCCTTCTTAACTCTTTTCATTTCTCCTCATCTCTTAGACTTATCTCCTTCTTTTCTGAAAAGTCTCTAGATCCTTTTACTCAAAGAAATTATTTTTATTGCCACTCCTTTTTATTATTTATCATTAATTTACAGCATTATAGAATTTCAGGTATATAGTTTTACAGTTGTGTCTATGCATAAAGTTCAGTGCTCTCCTCCAAAGTTCAACTGCCATTCTGTCACTAAAAAGGTCTCCTGCCCCTTTCTTCCTGTATACCCCACTTTTCTGAAAGTGTTCACTGTAGTTTTCACTCGGTCTTTAATTTTGTTGTGTTTGCTTTTATTTATTTGCTTTAGTTATTTATGATTCACATATGAATAAAACCTCCCTAGTTTTCTTAGCATAATCACCTCAAATTCTATCCATTTTGTCCCAAATGGATCAATCTCATCTTTTTAATGGCAGGGCAATATTCCATTGAGTTAATATCTAAAACTTCTTTAGATGGTCATCTGTCTATGGGTCTATCACTTCTGGATTATTTTTTCTCTCATCAGTCTGCCTTTTCATGGGTCACTGACAAATCAAACAACTAAATTTTTCAGCACCTTTCACTTTTACCTATTTGGTTTCTATTCATTTCCTCTTTAATGTTTACTTCTTCAAGGAAAAGGTCAAGCAGAATCTTCCAACTGTCCAATTTTCAGTTGTTATGTCCCCAGATATTTAAAAATCAAATGTTTTCTGTGGTTCCCTGTCCCTAGTTTCACTAGGTAAAAATATGGCAACCCAATTTCTGTACTCTCCTATATCATCCATTAATTTCCATGCCCCATCTTGACTTTTGCCTCAGCTTCCCACCTATTCTTCTCCCTTTTACTTTTCTATACTTGGGCTTGTCCTGGACACTCATTGGTCTAACTGTTCAATATCCTCCTTTAACATCTTCATAAATATTTCCATCTGACATCACCATCTTGAAGTCCCACATCCCCCGATTAAATAAGATCCCACAATCTCTCTTCCGAGCTCAAAGTTCTCTGAAAGCCCTGAACATATGCCCAAGCCATGATACTGTACATAGATCTTAAAAACATGTATTAAATACACAGTATATACTTCAGCGAAGTAGACAGAATTAAAGCAAAGGAAATGTGGCAGTGATTATTTAGCAGAATGAATTAAGAGAGAAAATCAGAAAGGGCATCACTAAGGCAGTTCTCACTTAAGTGAGACTGACTTAAGTGAGTCAGACTTCCTTAACTTGTTTATGTTACTCATTTCTCTCTTTCTATTTCCTTCTTGTAAGCCCTTTTTCTTTATTAAAAATTCTTTACCCAGATCCTAACATAAGGATTGGTACAAAATAGCAAGTGGTTGATATGCTAAGTTGGGTTGACCAGTAAGAATAATCATCTTAAGCATTCATGTGAGTCACATGAACAACAACAACCAAAAAAATCCAGGTTAATAGCCATGTGAATGAATGAGGGAACTGAAAAGCCTGTCTAGAGTACAGGTGGGGATGGGGCAGGATGGAGAGAGATTTGGGACATTGGTGGTGGGAATGTTGCACTGGTAAGGGGAGGGTGTTCTTTACATGACTTAAACCTAATCACAATCATATTTGTAATCAAGATGCTTAAATAAAGATATTATTAAAAAATACAACAAAAAAAGCAACAGAAAAAAAAAGCCAGGTTAAGGATTTTCCCCCAAACTCCTCCTAAAAATTTTATACTGGAGTCTTTGTTTTACTATTTTTTATAATTATGGACACCTGGTCCCTCATCTGCCTGAGAAGTATTTGTTTATTTATCTGATGATGTATACAGAAAACATGTTTTACATATATTTAAGCCTCCAATGTTACCATATGCAGATTCTGCAGGACTGTTTTCATCACTAATTAATGTCAGCTACTTCAAAAACCATATGTAAACATCTGGGGATTAAAACAAAAATAAAATTCTTCTTGCTCACATAATGTCTGTGGAATGAAGGTTGCATAACATCTCTTCCTAATCTGGAGGTCTAAAACATCACTCCCATTCCACTGGCCAGAACTCACTGATGGCCTTGGAGCTCTAAAATGTAGGAATTAGATTATTTCATCCTATGCTGGGACAGAAAGATTGCTCTTAAAATATCTCTTAGGATATCTGGTTTTCTCAAGATAGTTTAAACATACAAGGTGAGGCACTCCTGAATCTCTCTGAAAAGGATTCACGTTGTGAGCTGAAAGCAAGGCTTCCTCAAATTATGTTCTGATGAAATAAAACAGGAATTTCCAGTGCTGGGACAAGGCATTGAGAGTTCTGGGTGGGTGTTAAATTTCTCTCTCAGAATTATGGTCAAAGGCCCAACAGGCACCTATACTGCATCTTCCACCATCTTCACATACCATTAAGGGTATGTGGGTACTATTTCTGCATCCCCCACATCCTCTCTTCTAGATGAGTTGGCCACAGCAGTGTGCAGAATAGAGTAGATCCCTTCATTGCCTAATCCTCTTCAGGTCACAGAAACTAGATTCCAGCAAAAGGATCTAGGAGACATTTCTAGGGACTTTTTTCCATAAAAGGTGATAGGTTAAGACCCCTGCATAGGTCTGACCTGGGACAGACCAGGGTTCAATTCCCAGCATCCCATATGGCCCCCCCGAGCCTGCCAAAGGCAATTTCTGAGCACAGTTCCAGGAGTAACCACTGAGTGCTACCAGATTGGCCAAAAGAAAACAAAGGATGGGAACACAAGACTGAAAGACTTGCAGGTCTGTGCCCTTTCTCAGTGCCATGCTCAAGGCCCTATTCTTACACTCAAGCATGCTAACAGTATAGCAAACCTGGGCACCTTGACCACTGATAAGTATATCATTGGCATAGGTCTGATGAACAATTAGGAAAAATAAGTTTAAAGAGTTAATGGCTGGCATATTTCCAAGTGTCCAGCCTGGAAGACAGTGAGAATGGGCCAAGTGTAGAGAAAAAAGAAGACAAAAACCTAGAAAACTGGTGTCCTGGCTCCTTTGTGACATTTATTCCTAGTCTATGTGTCTAACCCAGGCAAAGTTCTCAAACAGGTCATAAATATTCAAATGATTCCAATCATGCAGTGCTATCCAGGAGTCAAGTTAAGATTATTTAGAAGGGCTGGAGTGATAGCACAGTGGGGAGGGAGTTTGACTTTCAAGCAACTGACCTGGATTGGATCCTGCTCATCCTATCAGGTCCTTGAGCAAAACCAGGAGTGACATTTGAATGCAGAGCCAGGAGTTATCCATGGGCACTGCCAGATGTGGTCCCAAAAATCAAAAACAAACAAAAAATATTATCTAGAGTTTTTTCTTTTCATTCTCATCTTGCCTGTTTTCTGTCTTCTTTGTTGCTTCTCAGTCCCTTTGCTTTATTTTTTAAATAATAATTAGCTACATCACCATTTTAATAACTCAGCATGTTAAAAAAAAAACTTTTTTGGGTTTTGAGCCACACACAATTGTGCTCCAGGGGTTACTTTTGGCTCTGTGTTCAGAAATTACTCTTAGTAAGCTCAGGAGACCACATGGGATGCCAAAGATCAGATCGAATAACAACAGCAAGAGCAACATAAAAGAAGAGCTAAGGAGTTTTCATGTTGATGTCAAATGTCAATCACATTTAGGTATGGGGATAGGCCACAAATACACATTTAACCCAGAGAACAATTTCACCAAAATATCACCCAGCAAAGAAACATGAAACTGCCCTTAAGTCTCCTTTATAAAGGAGTTGCTCTGTTAATGTCATCTTAGTATTGCATGAACATTTCACATAAAGTTGAATGTTCCGTGAAATTTTTCATAGTTCCACATTAAATCAACTTGTCATTATCCAATATCTGGTATAAGGATTTCACCCCTAATGGATGAAGTGTTCAGAAGTCAGCTATAAAGTTGAAATGAGATCTGGGAAAATGAAGAATGGGGAGGTGGGATAATGCTTGTTTTGGATTCAAGCTGCTTTTTTTCTTCAAAAAAAGATAAAAATTCCTTTTGAAATATATGGGCAAGCATATCAAGAAGTGTATTCTTCTACATGTGCAGGAGACAGCACAGAGGATTGAGACATCATTTGCAAAGCCCAAGGGAACCAGAGCTTTGGTATAAATGAGGCTGTTTGTTGTCCATGATCAAAGCCATCTAGAGCCAGGAATCACAATGATACCTCAATTTGTGTTTGTGGAATTGTTGTCTTGGTAGCAGTGGCAGCAGCCACCATCTAGAATTATGTTCTATCATGAACTAATTCATGAGATTTAACCTCTTGGTGGGGTCATTCAGTATCAGAACTCCATAGGTGAGCCCCAACTTATCAATGTCACATTGAAGTGAAAGTCCTCTACAATGCTTCCTTCATCATCCTGCTCCTTTGTTCATTCCCACTTCAACCTGATCCTCTTGTATCTTGGTCCAGGTCTTTCTTTTTCTCTTCTTCTCAAGTATCCCCCACCTGCCGGTCACAGTCCTTCATGCAAGACTTCTTCAAATTTTCCACCATGACCATCACCATGTGTGAGAATTTGAAGTTTTACTATCAGTAAAGAACAAAGCCATGAGGGGTAACTCAAGATAAAGGTCAGATAAGGGGATAAAGCAGATAATATGCTGAATCATCTGAGTTTTAAATTGGTAAGTTTTAAGTTTTAAGGTGATACCAAGTAGCACCTTAAAGTGGAGATGTTCAACATCTCTATGCAAGAAAATCCACCCTAGAGCTGAGGCCCTGAGGTTAAATGCTTTTCTAGTTAACCACATGACTTTGTACCATTCTGTAAGATTCATGTGACACAAAGGAATACCATTTTAGTTCCCTGGGATCACTGCAGAATCTAGATCTTTCTACTTTTTTTTTCCCTGAAGGCTCTTTTCTCTGGACTCTGTTCTTTTCTCTTGACTTCATTGTTCTCCTCCATCCATCCTTCCTGGAGCCAAGCTGTGCCCAAAGATTGGAATCTTGTCCCATATTCTATCTATCTACTAAGTCATAACTCTACGACCCAAACTACAGTCACTGGGGACTTCTTTTATTCTCAACACCTTTTTTTGTCCAGATTATTTATTCAAATGTTAGCAATTTATGCAATATTAATAATTAAATAAAAATATTAGAGAAATAACCAAAAAATTAATAGTTTTGAAATCCTCCAGGAGATGCCATGGCTCAAACCCAAAAGATCTTTCTCAGTCTAAAACTACTTTGGAGCAGGAAGTATTTTGCAACTGGGGAAAAACCTTTCAGGTTCCATATTTGTTTTCTTCACTACTAAGTTCAGTATACTCTTTGGCTCCTATAAAACCTCTTTGATGATTGGAGAGAATACTATGGTCACACCTTTGGGGCAGGAATCAGTGTATAGAGACCCTTTGACTCACATGTTTTCTTTTGATAAGCCAAGGTCTCTTACTCAGAATGTCAAGAAAAAAGCAGAGTGACTAGAAGAGAAACCTACTTCCTCTGGAATTAGTTTCACTTGTTTCCTACCTATAAGAATTTGCAGGGAGGATGGGTTAGATCACATCTGGCTCTGTGTTCTGAAGAGATATGTGCAGTGCCAGGGATCAAACCAGCATTAGATGCCTTCAAGGAAAATACTTTTACCCCTGTAGTAGCAATAAGAAAGGATTTAAATCCATTAACATAGAGTCTTCCACCTGGAAACCAAGTACAGGTTACCACCATCACCTCCATGGCCATTACCATTTCAAGCCATGAATGACTATTTTCATATTCAGATGAAATGTTCAGAGAATATTTCCTTCCACTTTCTGCTCCCATTGCAGTTCTGACTCTCAGCACATCCCTTGAAAGATATTCCAAGCATAGAATATCTTTGTCTGTCCATCAAGGCCCAGAACACTGGCTCAGACAGTGTTCCCACAAACTGAAAGAAAAGGGTAAGTTAGAAGACAACTCTAGCTTAACCAAAAGGAGTTCAGGATCAAAGTCGATCCCAAGTTCAAAGCAGCATGAGTAAGTGTTTATCAGAAATCCAAAATTCAAGAGCACAGTAAAATAGCAAGGCCTTACCATGCACATCTGACCCAGCGAAAGCAACTGAGCTTGAGGCAAAAACTGGTAGAGACAGGCTGACCAGGTCTCATTGATTAGAGCTCCAGCATCTACTGGCACAGCTACAGCACCTCTCTGCTGACAAGACAGCGATGCTTTCACCATCACCTAGCAGCATCACCATCCTTTTTCATGCCAGTGTTAGAGAAGCTCACCTGTCCTAGCCATAGCCCAGCAAACATAGAATGTGCTTTCAGATAATGACACACTCAGGATAAGGGTCACCACCCGGCCTTACCAAGAGTACAGAATTAAGTAATTTTTCATAGAATGGGAGATATATTTTATCCAACTTGTTTCATAAATGTTTGCTCACTTACCTACCTGGTTGATTGTTTGAGTGGTTGGTTTTGATTGTTTGATTTAGCCAGATAACTTTCCTAGGACTACTTAAAATGGATAAAATAC
>PVKC010008061.1:7441-28764 GCA_004027635.1 Crocidura indochinensis | reverse complement strand
AAAAAAAAAAAATTAGAAAATTTAAGCAAAGTATAGCATATATCACACTAATATTTCTAAATAACCCTATTTCAACTTCCCAATGATTTAGACTTCATACTTTTCATGGAGAGAAAAGAATATGATGGCATTAGTGAACTTGGTGTAAGTAAAAATTAAGAAAAATAAAATACTATATTTTTACATTTTTAAATTATTTTCCTGTAACTCAGTGATCAGCAAATGTAGTTGCATCTCAGAATTGTATCCAGGATACTGGAAATCAAGTAAGTTCTAGACTTAACCAGTGGTCAAAATAATTAATTCTCTAATAGGTTTACCAGTTGAACTTATTGATATCTTCTTTTGTGGAGGCTTTTGTAAGATAAACATCAGTCTACATCCTTTGCTGTTATTTTACTTTGCTGATGTCAAATAATGCTCCTTAGTGTACTGTCTAGAACTGCTGGAATTTGAATTTTAATTCTGTCTTTCATAAACTGTTCCCTGGACCAAGTATCTGTGCATATTTGTTGAAAAGGTACTCTTCTATTAATTTTTCTGAAGTAGTACCCATGAGAAGTTATACAGTCAGCATAACGCACAGCACAAAAATATTTGACAAAATCTTAGTTTATTGATATTAGTAAATAATGAAAAACTAGATCCTTCAAAAATTTTTAGTTCCCAGGAAGAAATTTAAATTCAAGAAATCCACGATCTCTCTCTATAAAGTAAATAAAATTCCTGTTAAGTGAGCCTTTAAATAAATATTTTATTTCTTTTCTTATCTAATTCAACCAAAATAATCTTGCTGATGTGTTTTGTTATAGTGGCAATTTTTAAATTTCTTATTTTCGCCAGTACTACCTTGCAAGAACTGTAGAATAACCTATATCCAAATCTCTAAAATGTTCTACAACTTAAACCCAAGTGGATGTATTAGCTAAAGAAGTGTTCAAATAGCATGCCCTAAAATATAAATTCTCAATTCTTTAACACAGCCAATGACCTTTCTCATTCACTTTAATCTATATTTCCAATCAGAGAAAATTTTCAACTCAGGCAGAACTGGAGAGAGACAATTATTGCTTCATTCATCTCAGAATGAGTACAGTTGTGTAAATTACCTAAATACTTCACAACTCATAAAGTTAAATTTTAGAGAATCATCTGTGAATGGGTTTACTAGACAGCATATCATTTAGAAAAAAATTATTTAAACTGTCTTGCTTTGTCATTAAACCCCATTATTAATGTATTGTACATGTAAACTTTATAGTCTATGGCTAATTATAATTTAAAAACTCTATTCCAGGTTCTGCCCTAGGATCTGTGCAAAACTGAGACCAACAATTATAAAAGTCTGATTACAACAACAGTGATGGAACAGAACTTCTAGAACTATAAAGAAAGACTAGTCCTAGACTTCATCCTTTGACCTGTGCAAATACCAAGATATCGAGTTAGGAAGACCTAATTATAACATCTACAATTGAGTGGAAAGATGCCTGGCACCGTAAAAACATCTTGGGGTTAGAAAAAGAGGGTGTATGTAGCCTGTAGTGGTTCTCATGACAGCACGTTTCAAAGGTGGAGAAATCTGAAATCTATAAGGCCAAGGGAAATCCCCTTCTAACTCTGCCTTTGTCAAAAATAAACAAATAAATAATAAATACATAATAAGGAAGAAACACTAACCTTTTTTATTTATTTAACTTAGTATTTTTTTGTTAATTTTTCTTTTAATTATGAGAACAAAGATGCAAAGAAAGAGGACAGGGTAAAGTTACAGTGGAAGCACAATCACCCATAAACAGAATTCTCGGTAGTCCCATAGATGATATCCCAGCCTTGAACTTTCAGCCAAAGAACATTAAGAAAAACAAAACTGAACCCAGGTACAATACAATTACTTTGTCCCTCAAATCCCAGATTGTAGTTCATACTATCTCTTAGCAGCACACAATATAATCTAAAGACATTAGACTTACATAACTCTTTAAACATTGAGGGCAAAGTACATTGATATAGTTCCATGCACATGCATACTAGCTTAAGTCAACCTCAAAAGTTTCAGTGGTTTTTTTTTTTCTTAAGGATTGGGGTCAAGGGAACATAGTGAAAAACGGTGTTAGAGTGGCATTTGTTTGCATAGGCCCACCAAAATATAAGGGACATGGGAAGAAAAACTATGGCCTAAAAACAAGGAGACCCTACCCCTGAAGTTTTCTGGCACGAGACAGACACTAGGCTAGAGGCAAACTAGTTTGTCCAATCCAAGTCATCCTTTGTAGTGGCAATGTACCTCCATTCCTCACAGTCTTTGTTGTTGGTGTCATGCTTCTGTATTAAAGATCCTGGAATTTGCATATCCCATATTGCAGTCAGGATGGTGCAGAGCATCCTCTCATTTCACCTCACACTTAAGGGGCAATAGAGAGAACCATGTCCTCTAGAGCAGGTCATTGTTGTTGTCAAGTCTTCTCAGTGTTAACAGAAGTCTCTTTTCAGTAGGTAGATGTCAGAGCCTTGGTAGTGTCTTCCCTGGTAGAGAATTGCTTCCAGATGTTACTATAAAAACTTGGATGTTTCGTAGATAGCTTGCCTGGTTCTGGCGTGAATGGAGGATGCCCATTCTTCTAAGGCCTGTGCCAGGTCATTATATCAATGTTCAGGGTGTAAGATCCCATTGTACAGAGATTTGTGTGTTACTACCTCTATTAGATAAGAACTTATCTGTATGTATATTATTTTCCCATTTTAATGTGTCTATGCAAAGAAGGATCAATGCCATGTAGTGCTATCGGCATATCTGGAGGCCATCGGAACAAGACCAACAATCTCCATGACATAGTTCAATCATAGGCATTAAACTGAGGTACACTTCCACCAACACTCCTAATTGAACAGCTTACAAAGAAAAGACAAGATGAAAGGTGGATAGAAACGTCATGGTAGAAGAATATATAGAGATAGTTATAGCTATTAAAAAATATACACATAAAATATTCAAAAGACATATGTGTTCATTTTATGTCCTTCGAAGTAGTATTGTGATTGTTAGATCCACTGTACAACTTTGGTCTGTGATTAGAACTGTGTGGTACTGAAGTAAAAAAGGGTAAATCTGGGGTACTGATGGTTGGGAGGAATATGTTCTGCCGGATGACACAAATCCAGCACCCCAACCCTAGGCCTGGTTAAGAGGTCTCTGGCACATACGGAGATCTGCCAAAGACCAAGGCTTGTGCCGGCCAAAAATCCTGCTTCAGGAAGGGAGGAGTGTCCTCCCAGGCCTGAAAGACAGGAGATCAAACCCCACCCCCTAAGTCAATCTCTGGAGCCCGCCTGGAAGTGGGGAAAACCCAGGGTGCCCCATAAGGTCCTCCCAGAAACCCACCTGGAGCTCTGGAGGAAAGAGGAAGAGGGGTCCGGGTGACTCAGGTCTGGCACTCCAACCCTAGGCCGGGTTAAGAGGTCTCTGGCACATACGAGTTCTGCCAAAGACCAAGGCCTGTGACGGCCGAAAATCCTGCTCCAGGTAAGGAGGAACGCTCTCCCAGCAAGCATTAACCTTTTTTATGTAGTTGCTGGTTGGGGTTTTTGACTGTTGTTTTGTTTTTTCCTTTGTCATGTTTGTTGGTCTGACTTTTGCTGTTGTTGTGGTTGTTTGTTTTTGTTTTGTTTTTTGTTTTTTTTTTGTCTTTTTCATAGTTGCTGGCTTTGGTTTCTTGTTTTTTTTCTTTTTTTTTATTGTGTTCTTTGGGTTCTGTTTTTTGTATTTTTCTTCTGACCACTTTGTTGTTTTTTGTTCGATATTGTTTTTTTGCTTGTTTTGTTACCTTTTTCTTCTTTTATCACTGCCCTCTTCTAAATTGATACTTATAACACCTAAAAGGACTCCTCCTAGGTTGTTCTTTCCCTCTCTTCTTTTCCTTTTTCTTTTCTATATCTCCAAAAGAATCACATTGCCTGAATCATCTTGTTTAGCCTCATAAATTGAGGGGGGTAAATGAATGGTACCAGTCCAGACACTCGCATGAACATTTAGTGGAAATAAAAAATGGTCAGACCTGAATATAAAACCCAAAGTCAATGAAACAGAATCTATAGCTAATCCACAGCAATCTAATACAAGTGGGGACCAGTTATACTAGTATTCTGGGTTGTAAAGAAGGGAGATATAGGATGCATGCTGGTAACAGGGGTGGAAGGAGGACATTACTGGTGGTGGGAATGCCCCAGATTCATTGTCACTATGTATCTTAAATAATAAAAATTAAAACAATAAAAATAAAACAATAAAACAGGGTCAATGTGCTTCAATTTTTCTTAACTATCCAATGATTAACCTAGTTTTATGGATTCCCCTTTTGTATATGATAAAATAACAATAAAAATTTAGAAAATAAATAGTCTAGTGGTAATATTTGAGTAAAAATCACGAAAAGAAACCTCTGTATAATAAATCTAAATGTATTAATATCTGATTATTATTATCTGAAATTTTTGTAAAGAATAAAGAGAATATGAATATTTGACTATCTTTTGTCAAGAATAAAGATGCAAAATTATTAGTGTAAATTTATTTCAGAAATTTGAAGTTAAAGTTGATTTTAAAAATTATTATTATAACATATTAAGGGTACATGCCAATTAAAATGGCTTATAATTTTACTTCATCTTTGAAAAATTGGATCAATAAATTATTTCATTTTTATTCTAAAATTTATTTATTTATTTTTTGGTTTTTGGGGTTTTTTTTGGGGGGGGTCACAACCGGCAATGGTCAGGGTTACTCCTGGCTCCATGCTCAGAAATTGCTCCTGGCAGGCACGGGGGACCATATGGGGCACCGGGATTCAAACCGATGACCTTTTGCATGAAAGGTAAACACCTTACCTCCATGCTATCTCCCAGGCCCCCTAAAATTTATTTAAATGTATAAAATATTACATAGATTATACTAGCATCATTTATATTCAGTAATGTACTAGAATCCCCTAAGAGTATTGAAGAGGAAAATAAACTTGAACAGTAGATGTATAGATTTAACAAAGGAAAGTAAAATTTTCATTATGCACAAAACCATAATAATATACATTGAAAGGTCAATGATCTACCTACCTAAAGAATTTAAAATGTGAATTAAAGGAATTTTTTAAAGCAAAAATGGAAAATGAATCAATTATAAGCAGATAATTAAAATTAAAATTTCAAAAAAGTTGGCATATGCAATGTGATTAAAATAACACACATTAGATTACAAGTCATCTTTATTTTAAGAAAAAAAAAATGGCCCTGAAATCAATCTTACAGAAAGCTAAAATGGAAAGCTGAAGCTTGTTTATATTTTAGAGAAAATAATTTTACTCTTTTAATTCACTTCAAATCATTCAAAAAAGAAAGGCAATTACAATCAGAATATTTTTTTATTAAATTATCATGACTATTCTAAAATCCATGTAAAGCCAAATATCCAGGATAGCCAAGAAAAGAGAGACAGTAGAAGAATTATGTTGGAAAAGTTACACTGGATATCAAAATTGACTATGATGTCATTGCAATTGCTGACTGTGCAATACCAAGAAAAATAACAAATATACCAGAGAGACAAAAAATGGAAATCCATAAAACTATGTTAATCATTGGATAGTTAAGAAAAAATGAAGCACATTGACCCTAAGCATGTTATATGAACACACACTTATTTAAAGTGTTGTTAACATGGAATATTAAAGAGAAAAATATATATAAAGGAAAATATAGACATATATTCCATATTTTTAGATGTATACAAATTTTTGAAGCATAAAAGCAAAATTATTATTATATAACAGAGTAATTAGTAGGTTCTACTAGAGCTTTTAAATTGTCATAATACAGAAATAGTGAGAGAGAAAGAATAGAGTGTCAAATGAGGAAGAGAGAGGTTGTTTATAAGCAAATGAGTATAGTTTTTCAATATTTCTTGATATATTGTGATTACGTGGATATAAGTTTTTATTCTCTATCTTTTCTTTGTTTTCTAAGAAGTGAACATTGCAAGAATTACACTCAACTCACAGAAAATTCTGCATCCTCTGGATTTTTTTAGACAAAATAAAGATTCAACACAGCAGAAAGATTTTGAACAGTGACTTAGAAAACCTGTATTATAAGTGGAGGGTCATGAAGTAAGTTATATGTCTCACTTTATGTGTTGAGAATGACACTGCAGCCCTGCTCTCTGATTCCCAGTGCCTCTGACCATTGATGACATATCATAGCCAGAATCATAGCCACACAACTAGTGAGAATGCAAGCAACATAGCCATCCTTGGTGAACATTATAGTCAATCTATGTTAAAAACTCAACTAAAAGTTATTGAAGTGAGTTTATAAACTCTGATATTCTAATGTGTAACTAGCATCAAACACCACTGTTAGAATGTGTAAACAGCCCCAACACCACCCCACCACCATCATCAAGGAAGAAAAGTAGGGGGTGGATAAAATAAATTCCTTAGGAAGGTTAGCAAAGAAATAAACAATTCAACAAGATGTGTATGGAGAATTCACATGTAGTAAATTATAATAAAAGAGCATAGACATGGGATATTTACTCTATTAAGGGACATAAGCTATGAAGGAGCAGGAAAGAGTTTATGTTACAAAGAGGAATAAGCATTGTTTTATTTGAAAACCAGGTTGTTAGTGAGTTTTTACTAGAAAGGACACATTTAATGATAAACATAAAATTGAGCATATCCCCAAAACTGTATATTCCACATCATGGAATGAGCAAAAGTATTTGCCTCTTTTATTAATAAGAGCGTAAAATAAAATTAAAAATTAGAAAAGGGTAAAAATAAAATAATTGACACAAGGTTTGTGCTTGGTTTCTGAATCTTTGCTGCTCTTACTTTTAAATAATGTACATCCCTAAATCAAGGCAAATCTCTTCCTATTTCCATCCATTTGAATAAACGCCTCTTCCCCATTCCAAGATTACACTATCTGGAAGCATTTAGTGGCCATAATGAAAAAAGTCATTTTTATTCTTTTAGGGAGATTGATCTTACACAGAAAAACATTTCTGCTTTTTTCTATAAAACTAGAAAAATGAAAAAAAGGATGACTGGAAGACAGGAAAAATGTGGTCACAGATACATTGGTGGGAAAAAAATAATACAGAATTAAATATCCAAGCAAAGTCTATGACAATAGACCAGTGGTCGGCAACCTGTGGCTCTCGAGCCACATGTGGCTCTTTACACCTTTAATTTGGCTCTTCTGTGTTCCCGGTGGCTGCTCTAGGAGTCAGGACTCTGCTCCTGGCCTCTGTCAGTACCAGCTGCACACAGCTCCAATCGGGTCATGTGGTATGGGGGGGGGGGCGGCGTGTGACTTTCTGTGTACAACATCTTATGTATTTTCAGCTTTAAAAATGTGACTTCTGGCCAGAGAGATAGCACAGCAGTAGAGCCAGGAATAACCCCTGAGCACTGCCGAGTGTAACCCCCCCTCCCCCCAAAAAATGTGACTCTCAAAATGAATTTCAATTGTGGTTTTGGCGAGATTTGGCTCAGTTGAAAAAAAAAGGGTTGCTGACCACTGGCCAAGGAGATACAGGGTTTTTCCACCCCTGAAGTATACTGTCATGGGATTAATTATACACTCTTTGCATGTTCATTTACTCTCTCCTTGGTGCTTTTGTGGTATTTGGAAGAATTTTGCTTCATCATGGATGGTAAATTCAGACCTCTGTATCTAGAGATCTTGGTGTCTGTACAGCTCAAGGAATGGAGTTTATGACGAAGTCTTTCTTTGTGGTTCTAGCAGTTCTGTTTCTTTTTTTTTTGGGGGGGGGGCGGTCACACCCGGCAGTGCTCAGGGGATACTCCTAGCTTCATGCTCAGAAATGCTCCTGGCAGGCACAGGGGACCATATGGGGCACCGTGATTCGAACCGATGACCTTTTACATGAAAGGCAAATGCCTTACCTCCATGCTATCTCCCAGGCCCCTCTTCAGTGTTGTTTTAATCCATCTTCTGTAGTTGGTTATTATGCTGCTCCTAGGGTGGAGCTTGGGATAGTCTTTCGTTATGTTTCCAGAAGACCCGTTCAGTTGCAATTGTCTCAGTCAGACCTGTAGAATTGGAGATCTTGTTTATTGAACAGATCATGGACCAAAACCTAGGCTAGAGCTTTTTTGTTGTTGGTGGTGGTGGTATGGGATGCGTACTGTCCAGTCATGTTTGTAACGACCAGTCATCTGTAGATACCGATCTTGGCTTTTGCACAGATCAAAAGGTGACAAGTCTTCTGATCATGTCTTATCATTGGCTGGTGAGGAAGGACAAATTGCTGTTAGATCAAGATTTTCCCATGTCCTCATTCTTAGAATATCATTTTAGAACTGGCGCATGTTGGTGTCAGAGCAGCATTATGGATGCCCCGGAGGGGATTTGGTTCCTGGAGCTGTTGTGGAGAACTGTGTTGTTTCTATGTCTGGGATCCAGGAGTCAAGGCTGGACAGTCGGTGCCTAATTTCCTGGAGCCTAAGTTGGTTCCACATGATATATGTTCAAGGTATGTTCTAAAAAAGTATGAGTTCTTATCCCTAGTATATAAGAGATTATTTTTATACATAAGATTTTCCCTT
This sequence comes from Crocidura indochinensis, assembly GCA_004027635.1. NCBI lineage: Eukaryota > Metazoa > Chordata > Mammalia > Eulipotyphla > Soricidae > Crocidura > Crocidura indochinensis. The sequence continues at coordinate 20,134 of PVKC010008061.1, read as the reverse complement.
TTTAATATGCCTTTGCAGGAAGAAGTGATGCTACATTATATTGCATTACATATATATTGGTGAATTTGGAGGTGGAGAGAGAAAAACAGAAAAATGATAAAAATTAAAAAATATAAATGCTCATACACATCTAAGGAAAAGATTTTTTAAAATTAAATAAAAGAAAAATTAAAGGAACAAAGTGGGGCCGGAGATATAGCATGGAGGTAAGGGGTCTTCCTTTCATGCAGAAGGACAGTGGCTCAAATCCCAGCTTCCCACATGGTGTCCTGTCCTGCCAAGGGCGACCTCGGAGCATAGAGCCAGGAGCAACCCCGGAGCACTGCCAGATGTGATCCAAAAAAAGCAATAACAAAACAAAGCAAAACAAAGACAAAGACAAAGACAACAGCAAAAAGAAAAAGAAAAAGGAACGAAGTGATGGAGGAGATTACATTTGGGGAAAGACAGGTTTAGAGGTAGTGCTATATAGGTCTTATACTTATTATGAAAGTATAGGTTTCCTCATTGTCTTTTGAGATTACCTTGTGGTGTGGGGGCTTCAGGGCACCTTTTTGTCACACACCCTGACCTTCCTGAGATTGACAAAAGATTTGCGCAGGGAGGTCTTGGGTAGAGTTCTTGCAGTGGGGATCCTTTTTGAACTAGGTCCGGTATCAAGCCACAGTTTACATTAGGGAGAGGTGATTAGAAGGGCCACACTGCATGAGTTAGTTGGGTTGTTGGTTCTATTTTCTTGCCGGGAACGAGTGTGGGTTTGAATAGGTGTCTGGATAAAACTCTTTAACATACCTTTTATCTTTAGGTTATGCCCTCTTTTAGGACCTGAAGCACACAACCAGCCAAACTACTGAAGCAGCAACCGTGACCTACAGATTTATACTACAGGGCCTACGCATTGAACATATTCAAGCAAACTAACATGCCCTTGCTTTTTTATCCTCTCCTCATTACTTTGTTTTTTTTGTTGTTTATTTGTTTTTGTGTGTTTTGTTTGTTTTTTTCTCTCTTCTTGTCTCCCTTTCTTCTTCTAACGTCTCCTCATTATCATCAATTCAATTCATGTCAAATAAAAATCACATGCTTACCTCCTCAATAGTAAAGGACAGCTGATATATAGGGTGCTACAGAAAATACTGCAGTGGGGAAATACCTTTATGATAGACCTCACTAACACAATGGTTAGTACTCGAGACACAAAACCTATACATATCTAAAAGTTGATCTATTAGTTTCTTTACCTTACATGTACTATACTTACCTATCTTTCTGTACTCAGCATATCTCTTGCTCTCCCTTCCTCTTTTCATTAAAATATACCTAAGCTAACTTTTTTTAAGTTTATATGTGGGCAGGAGCACACAGAGATAGGAATCCTCCTTGAGAGATACCTAAATTATAAAAAATCCATATCTATAGCATATATAGCCCCTCCCATGTACTATCCCTTATCCCCCCTTCAGAAATCCAACTATCTCTTAACCCCTCAATCCCATCCCCGATATCCCACCATATTAAAACGCTTCACCCTCAGTTCTTAATCCATTAGGCGTCAAGACTGACCTCCTACCCCAATGAACCAGTACCGATCACCCAAGTGAAGAGACAAAATATGTGTTTTGAAAGGTCAATAAAATCAATATACTTGTGACATAACACAAAGCAGCAGAAATTAGTGAAGTTATGAATAGCTGAAAAAATGGAATTGAAACTGATTCTTCCTCTTCCCCAAACAGATGATTATAAGGATCATCGGGTCACAAAGACTACAGCACTCATGAGACACAAGCACAAAGCTTTATCTTTGTTTTATCTGACAAGGTATATTTCATTAATTTGCATATGTTCAACCGCCCTTGCATCATGGGAAAAAGTCCTGCTTGGTAGCAATAAAAGATTCTCTTAGTGTGCTATTGAATTCTATTTGGACAGACTGTTTTGAGGATTTGTCTTCATGTAAATTAGAAGTATCAGTCTGTAGTGGTTTTATAGTATCAGTTAAAATTGCCTCTTTCATTTATAATTATTACTTTATACTTTATTTCTGGTAAATAAATGTGATATGGGTTTTAGTTTGATTTATTCTTTTTTAAATCAACTCTAGGTTATGCAAAAAATTTTTTTTTTTGGTTTTTGGATCACACCTGGTATCACTCTGGGGTTACTCCTGCTCAATGCTCAGAAATCACTCCTGGCAGGCTCAAGGGACCATATGGGATGTCAGGATTCGAATCACTGTAAGGCAAATGCCTTACCTCCATGCTATTTCATTGGCCCCAGGACCACCACAATTCTTAGCTCATAAAATTGGCACAAAATAAATGTTCTTTTCCTTCATCATCCCAAACCTTGATTAATTCTGCCCCAACTACCTAGATTTTGTTGGCTTATTGTTTTTGTAATAAAACATTTTGTTCTCAACCAAGCTGTCAAACTGCCAAACTATTCCAAGTAGTTCTATCTCTTGGCTGAAAACTCTGTGACCTTATAAGGGTGGGGACAGTTGATTATCTTCCAGCTAGGCCCAGAGGTTGCCACACATGACTTTCTCTGCTGTTAAATGGTCTCAGTTCAACACCACCTTCAAATTTCACAGTACTTACAGCTCAGTAGGAGCTCAGCAACTTTGATATAAAAGTTGTGTAGAAGCTTGGTGAAGCTCATTGAACAAAAGCTATAAAACAGAAAGCTCAATAAGCACCAACTAGCTCAGTAAATCCTTAGACTTTAGAAATTCGACTGTGAGATATCAATCATCACAAATGAACTTTCACTGTTTCATTTTTTTGATAATTCCATTTGCCATTTTGTTGCAGCAAGCAACAGAATGTAAATTTGCTATGTGTCTGTTACCTCGGAAGTCTTGGGACTAGTGAACCAAGGTATTTGAAGAAAACAAGTGATGGGAGAGGCTATCTGTATGTTTAGGAATACAAAACTTAAGATCCATTATTATAAGGTTATCAAACTTACATAGGCAATATAGGCCTCCCAATTAGGTCTTTTGAGATATTCTTGTGGGGAATGAAAGCCAAAGCACGTTTTCATATCACAGATCTTGGTCTTGAATTTGAGATATGATATGCGGCATTTCAAAGTCCTGTAGTGACCTTGAGCTGGGGTTTTTGCCATAGTTGATTCCGGTATCATGCAACAGTCCCCGATTTGATGGGGGTGAGAGGGGCCACAAAGCTTGAGTCAGCAGGCGTGTTGGTTGTGGTTACTTGCTGAGACACGAGATGGGGGATCGAGAGGTTGTCTTTCATTGAGGACCTGGATGGTGGTCTATTGGGGCAGGAGGTCAGTCTTGGTGCCTAACGTGTTAAGAACTGAGGGTAAGAGGGTTAAATAAGGGGGACGATAACAAATCCGGGTTTGGAGATAGGGAGTAGAAGGGTCTCTGAGTGGGGGAGGGGCAATATATGAGGTGCTATATACATTGTATAGATGAATTGCTTATGGATTAGGCTTGGCAGTCAGAGAGGACCACTATATAGAAAGTAACATCCCCAGCGGTGGCGCTGGAGGTAAGGTGCCTGCCTTGCCTGAGCTTGCCTAGGATGGACCACGGTTCAATCCCCCAATTTCCCATATGGTCCCCCAAGCCAGGAACAACTTCTGAGTGCATAGCCAGGAGTAACCCCTGAGTGTCACCGGGTGTGGACCAAAAACAAAAACAAAAAAATACAAAAAAAAATAAAATAAAAGAAGAAAGTAACGTCCCCATATACACTGACTTCAGAGATCATTTTGAGTGCTATCCTCCATATACAGAGTATTCCATTTCCTTTCCTATAAATATTCAAGAATTAGAATATTTCTGGATGATGTTAAAAGGGGTAGTAGTGAAGGATTAATAAACCAAACCAGTCAGGACAGAATCATGGAGTCAGTGGTTTTTTTCACTTTATCATCTCTCTGCCTGAACCAAGAACCAGAACTGCCTCTTTCTTTATTAAATCAATACCCATTCAATCAGGCAGGGCAGGGTTGAATAAGACTCAGGTAGGGTTTTACATATCAAAGAAAGATGTTTATAGGAAGAAGACATCATTTTAAAAACATTCAGTTCTATAGGTTTCTAATAGTTTTTGAATATTCACAATCAAATATCATTAAATTTGGCAAGAAAAGTTTGCTTCATGTTGTAAATTAACTAGAATAAATCTATCTTTAAAAGTTTTATTAGAGGGCCTGAATGATGGTGTAGCTGTAGGGCATTTGCCTTGTATGTGGCTAATCCTTAATGTGGTTCAATGCCCCAGCGTCCCATAAGGTTCCCCCCTCCCCAAGCCATGAGCAATCACCAAGTGTGACCCAAAAACCAAAAATAAAATCGTATTAGAAATTTGATTTTTTAAAAACACAGATGTTTAGAGGTCTAAACCACTCACTAAGATTACCATGAAACACTGATAATTTTACACATGCAAGGAAACATTTCTTAATTTTTGTTTTGTTTTGTTTTTGTTGTTGTTTTTGTTTTTTTGGTTTTGGGGTCACACCCGGCAGGACTCAGGGGTTATTCCTGACTCTATGCTCAGAAATCGCTCTTGGCAGGTTCAGGTGAGCATAAGGGATGCCGGAATAATTTTACACGTGTAAGGAAACATTTCATAATTTTTGTTTTGTTTTGTTGTTTTCGTTTTTTTTGGTTTTGGGGTCATACCCGGCAGCACTCGGGTTATTCCTGACTCTATGCTCAACACTAGTTTGAGAGAGGACAGGAAAAAGATAATTGAAACACCGTAACAATACAAAAAGAAATATCAAATAAAATACCAGTGAGCACTACATCAATAAAAACAAGCACCACACAATAGTCTCGGTCCTGAAATCAAGACAATGTAGAGACACTGACCAGCAAAACATTTTGTGGCCCGCTGCTGGCCTTCAAATATCACAGTATTCGTGATTATTCACTTACTGAATATTCGCAATAAAAATCGCATTAGTAAGAAAAAAAATCTCATTAAACATTCGCATACTCTGAGCAGTTCCGTTCAGGGTATGCAAATGTTTAATGCGATTTTTTTCTTACTGATGCGATTTTTCTATTGCGAATATTCGGTAAGCGAAATCCCTTATGCAGCTCTGCCTCACCTCGACTTTGCCTCCTGCGGCCCCCAGGTAAATTGAGTTTGAGACCCCTGGACTAAAGGGATCTAAACTTTAATAATCTAAACTTAAATGGGCCTGTTATACTGGCAAGCCAGGAGGCAAAATTTGATGGTATAGGATGCACTCTGGAACCATTTGTGGAGGGACCTCAACACTTGTGGCAGGAATGGCCCTGACCCACTGTCTATCTGAAATTCAACTGTGAAGAACTCTATAGATGAAAATTGTTTCAATAAAATAAAATTAAAAAAAGAAGAAATAGGCAGGAGATGAAAAGGATGAATAAAGGGTGAGATAGTAATTTATTTCTAACTGTAGTGGAAAAAGTGGTGTGTGTTGCATTAAAGTACTTTAAACTCTGGAGTCAGATAAAGAAAGTTCTGCAAAATTATGAGAGCAAAAAAATTTAGTCTCATTTAATAAATGTTCTACCTTGGACTATGTATCTCTGACATATTGTTATGACAGTATCTGAAGTTGAGTGTAAGCTTTTCTGAAAAAACAACCTAAGTCAGAAATACATATGCCAATATGTATTTAAAAGGTATATTCTTGTGCCTGCCTAATGTTACAGTATTGTAACATGTTTAATATATGATAATAATTCTGATATCTTGTATGATGCTTTTGTTTATCTGGTATATATTCTTCATGTCTTCATTTTATTTTTCATGTTACATATAAGAATACTTATTAACAATATTTATTTCCCTATGAATGTCAAACTATTCTGAGTTACAGGGATCACTGGATCATTGATTTTCTTCTAATTCTCTGTCTACTTTATAATTTTAGTCCTTACCAAATTTCTTTTTACTTTTGTTCTTTCACTTGTTAGATTACTAGAGTTCTATTCTTGCTTTGCAAATTTCCACACATTACAATCATTATTTTTCTAGTGACATTAACAGTGGAGTAGCTATCCAATATTTATGTTAGTTTATATTGCAATTATTGATCTTTACCATAGCCAAAATATATTATAAATATTCTGGTAATTTTATGTATAATCGTTTAAACATAAATTTTTAAAATTTAGAAAGTGAAAAATGAAGGTTTTACTATAATCTGTAGACTTTCTCTTACTTTTTCTTAAAAAAAAAGTTAGAATATTTGTAATATGTAAGCATATACATTTGTTGCTGGGCACATAGAATTGCCTTACCTACTGTACTGCCTCTCTGGCCCCAATGTTATATATTCAAAAACTTACAAAAATTTCGTCAGTAGATAGAGAATTTGGGAGTAAAACTGTAAACTATGATTCAAAACAGTAATCATTGTTAAAATGATACCGGGAATTGGAAATTGGCTCCCTCTAGGAATGCAACCTAGAAGAAAGGGGAAGTGGAAAAATTGCAGGGTAAATGTTTTAATAATATATTTGAGATATTTAAAATATCTGTATTGAAAGTAGTCAACAAGTTGAAGGAAAATTTCACAATGATATATGGCAAACATAATTTCTAATGGTCAATATGTAGTTTGATTGAATTAAATAATAGGATTTATAAGACACACACTCATAAATTATAAACAGATAAATTATATGAGGCTACAGCTAAACCAGATATGTTTCATTAAAGCAAATTGTGAAGTAAGAAGAACCAGAGTAAAAGTGAACAGAAATAAATAGATCTGGCAATGCTAATAATATTCCTTACTTGATTAAAAAAAGATAGTCATTAACTTAATATACTATTCCTAAAACTGTGCTATATTTTATAAATTGTTTACCCATCATTTATTTCATATTTTACTTGTTTATATCATTTACATTTTTCTACTTATTATTGCTTACTTTTGAACTGGATAATTATATATATATAATACATATATTTAAAATGTCAGAGTTTTTTATTTTAATAGACATGCACATTCAATATAATTCTTCTTGTAACCACAAAAATAATACTTATAACAGAATTTAACTCTAGTAAATATTCTTTACAAATAACTTTATATTCTCTATTTTATTAAAAATTGTTACATCATTTACAGCTAAAATATTTTAAACTATGTTAATTTCTCTTCTGCAAAAAAGATAAACAATTATAATGACAAAACTTTACTTAACATCTTAACATTTGCCCCCAAAGTATCTGAATATAATTTTTAAAACCATCTATATTTAATATCTTGTATGTTATTTGTTCTATAAGATTAGTTTTCCGCTTGACAAATATTACTACAAAGATAAACCACTGATCTGTGAATCATCTCTTGTGCTGCATCTATTTTGGAACATTAAATGTCAAATATCTTTAGGTTGTTCCATTATATAGAATTGATAGATTTTAATTACAGCATCAGAGGAGTGAAATGAGCATACACATTACCTTTATTTAGCATAATACCTTTAATTATTAAGCTAAATTTAGCGTATATATTTTTTAATTTTCTAAGGTTTATTTTCGGAAACTTAAGTGAAGATGTGGACCAAATGGATTTATCTAAAATTGAGAATGTCTCCTGGATTCAGCAACATTATAATAATGGTGTAGGTAAGTAAGTTCTTTTAAATTTTATTTTTATAAAGTAGTAGTTTTGAACCTAAAATGTATTTTATTCAGAATCTTTTTATTTTTGTTGATTTCCCAAATGTATGTAGTTCATTAAAATTCTTCATTTTCTCCCATTATTTATTTACATTTAAATAATTTATTTATTTAAGCATCATGGTTATAAACATGTTCAGAATTGTGTTTAAGTTATAAAATGGACACCCCTCTTTAACAGTGAAATTTTGCCTCCACCTATGACCCCGTTTCCTTCCTCCTCAAGCCCCTGTCTGTCTTTGAGACATGCACTCTATTTCTCTTTCTATCATTGTAATGACATTTGTTACTGTAGTAAATTTCTCTAACTGCACTTACCACTTTTTGTGGTAAACTTCATATCATGGGCTGGTTTATCAGCCATCATCTCTGTTGCCATTTGGTATTTTACTATACAGTCTTTTATTTTCCTTAAATCCCATGGATGAGTAAGACTATTATTTATTTATTTCTCTACCTCTGACTTATTTCACTGAGCATTAGTCTCCATACCATCCAATATAGGCAAATTTCAAAACTTCATTTTTTTCTAACAGCTGTTTAGTATCCTACTGTGTTTTTCCACCCATTATTAAATAAATAAATCTAATTAAATTGATGATTTTTCTTATGGTTTTAGTTTGTGCAGATTTCAATGACTACTTAATATACTAGTACCAAATAACTATTGGATAAAGATACTAAAATGGAATGTTTAATAATTTAATGCTCAAACAGTCATTAAGCTGATTTTCAAGGTCATTATTTAATAAAGTGCAATAACATATTTTCCGGCATATAAAATGACTCGGCATATAAGACGACCCCCTAATTTCCCTGTTAAAATATAGGATTTGGGATATATTTGCCATATAAGACTAAAACTTTTAACACACACCAAATGGAAATTAAAAACGTAAAAGAAAAGGAATAGAACCCTCAAAGGTTAACAGTATATGTTTAATAAAGCTAGACTTTGGAGTGCCAACAATCATTTTACATTTGTCATTTGTAGTGAATGACTGTGATTTTTTAATTGTGATCTACATTGAGAGCAGGGAGAGGGGACTCCTCCAAGAGTAGCTGGCTGGGGTGTAGTGATTAAAAGAACAGCTAGAGGGAGATAGAGCGCCTTCTCTGTCTCCCATAAAAGCTGAACAGAGGACTGAGCACAGGAAAGCCGCATACTAGTGATGACACTCTGAGGCTGGATGGAATGCAGCGCTCCTTAACTCAGCTCCTCTGTGTGCCCTGAAAGAAGAATCAAGACAAGCACAGGGTGATGATGTCTGGCAGCTGGATGGGAGGCGGGGGTAAGATCACTTGTCTCTGAAGCTGGAGTAAGTTTCAGCATACCATACAGGCATATAAGAAGACACCCGACTTTTAAGAAGTTTTTCATGGGTTAAAAAGTCATATTATACTCTGGAAAATACAGTAAATATCAATAAATCCATGTCTCACATTTTTCATGTGACTGCTCATATATATCAAACAAACTAATTTACATACCCCTCAAAATATACCTAAATTGGGTTGGGAATATACTGTCAGAAGTAAAGTGCTTATGTTGCATATTGACCCTATGTTGATCTCTGAGCACCATCAGGATTGATATCTGACATAGCCCAAGATAACTCCTGTTCACCACCAGATGTGTTCTAGACACTAATGTCAAATGCATGAATTGTTGAATCATGTTTCTTAAATAATCCTATACAAGTATGCAGCTCTGTATATTTATATATGTATATATATATCATAACCATAAAACTATCTGTAAATGTTAAATAATATTTTACATAATTCTATATATTGTACAACTCTTTCCAATAGATTCTCAACCATTACATTTATGTATGTTGTACCATTATTAGAATTGATTTTTAATGAATCTGAAAATCATAATATTTATTTAGAATGACTTACTTTAAGTATTACACAATGATTAGTTAAAAGGCATTAAAAGAATACTGTCATTTTGCTCATTCTAATTTTTTTCTTTTATCCAAGTTTTAAAAAATGTAAATAATTTTACTAGATTTGGAACATTTTTTACTATAAGACAGAAAAGCATAATGTCATATTACCTGATTTGATTTGAAAATGCACATATTATGCCTGTCAAAGGTGAATTTATCAAAATTCATCTTGTAGAAGAAAATACATGCAAATTTGATTATTCTATTGACATTCTTGGTATTATTCTCAAAATTACAGACCTAGTGTGAGAGTTATAGCTTCACATATATTCTACAATATCATTTTGTAAAAGTACTATTGGAAAATAAAGAGCATATTCCCAAAGTACCTGCCAAGACTAGGACTTCAGAGTTATGCAGACAAATTAGTATATGGCTTTACAAAAAAGTGATTTAAAAAGCTGTTGAAAAATAATGCCATGACCTTCAAAATCTTGTCTCTCATTGTTTACTAAACTAGAATGCTTTTATTTATAACTGTGCTGATATACTATGTTCCCTCATAAGAACATAAGATTATAAGAACATCTTAGATATCACGTCTTCTATAAAATCTTCTCTTAATAGTTGGTTAACCTTTGAGTTACTCTGAGAAACATTCTCTTAGCATGATTATCACAACATATTGGACTTAACTTTTTTTTTTTTTTTTTTTTTTTGGTTTTTGGGTCACACCCGGCAGTGCTCAGGGGTTACTCCTGGCTCCATGCTCAGAAATTGCTCCTGGCAGGCACAGGGGACCATATGGGGCACCAGGATTCGAACCTTTTGCATGAAAGGTAAACGCCTTACCTCCATGCTGTCTCCAGGGCCCTGGACTTTACTTTTTGCCCTTGATCTCAATAACTGAGACATCCCAGAGTTCTGCTGTACTGTTGGCATTAAATAAAACTTCTCCAAAAGAATAAGCAAGAAAATTCATAGAAGGAAAAAGTGAGGATATAAATTGATTAAGTCAGGGCATGAATTACCTCAATGAGTCTATATTGTGGTGATATAAATATCATCAAGATTTAAGATATAATTCAAATGTCCTGATTATGAAGGAGAAAATAACTCACAAGTTTCTTTATAGTACAAAAATAAAACCTTATTGAACTGCACTAATAGTAAAATGGTTCGGGAGAATTTTTTGCCGGTGGCTTTCTCAGGTTTGTTCCCAGCATCACACATGATTCCCCAAGCACTGCCAGAAAAAAATCCTAAGTGAGTAGGATGTGAAAAAATATAGATCATAAAAATACTGTTTATGCACGTTTCAAACTGAAAACTAAAAGGGGAGCTTATCTAAAGTAATCTACATGATATTGAATGCTGAGGACACTTTTATACAAGATACACTGGAATATCTTTTTAATAGTACCACTGAAGGGGCCTGGGAGATAGCATGGAGGTAAGGCATTTGCCTTTCATGCAAAAGGTCATAGGTTCAAATCCTGATGCCCCATATGGTCCCCCGTGCCTGCCAGGAGCAATTTCTGAGCATGGAGCCAAGAGTAACCCGTGAGCACTGCCGCGTGTGACCCAAAAACAAAACAAAAAAAATAGTACCACTGAAGAAATTACATGTTGTTTATAAATTATTTTTATCAAAAGGTTAAAAAATGGCCATAGAATGCACAAAGTAGGAGTCCGGAGATACCGAGGAGACAGGTAAACCTATCTTACAGAGACCCAAATTTGATTTCTAGCACAACAGGTCTCCCTCTTAGAACTCCTACGACAGCAAGAAATAATTGAAGACACTGGAGCAAATGAGTGCTGGAAGTGCCCCAAGGATCCTTTTCACTGCTTTGGGAACCATATCCCAAATAGAGAGAGTGTCTGTGAATACAAACATCCTCAAAATTTAAGGGACTCAGTAAAATTGACAATAGAGAAAGCTGGGTTTGATGACTAAGTAAACTCAGATATAATTACAGAGAAAGATGATGTAAATTTCTATTTTAGGTCAATTTCAAGTTTCCTTAACCCTCTGATAGAAAGCTAAGTTATTAAACAATATATTCTAAATATATAAACCTGATGATAATTTTATGAGATAAAATAAAGATAAAATACTTAGCAAATTATGATGAAATTAATAATAAAATTTACACATATATTACTGTATTTCTATTAGATACGCAATGGTATTAGGATTTGTTGTTTGTTTTGGGACCATTCTTAATTTGTTCAGATTATTCTTGATTGTACTGTGAGATCACTCTTGGTAGTACTCAGAAAACCATATGCAGTGCCAAGAGATTTAATTTGGTTTTCTGTAAGTAAAGCAATATATTACTTCTGGAAAAAACCAGCACTGCGTTTTTAAAGGTCTTTGTCAGGAGTATCAAAATAGTGTTTCCAAAAGAAGCAAAGGAAAAATTCAAATTGGCGGTCTCTCCTAGAATTAGATTAAATATCTGAAAACATCTCTAAGTCAAATGAAATCATTCCTTACTTACACTTTATGAAAATGTGTCAAAAAGAGTAGCCAAAATCACCAACAGATATCTTAAGATTTTACTAAAAATATTTTATTTTATTTTATTTTATTTATTTTTTAATTTGGGAGTGTCCAAGTAATGCTCACCAATTCAGGAGTCCCAAAGCACTGCAAGGCCAACCTGGGCAGCAGTTCAATAATTTAATTCAAAGCCTTTTAGAATGTTCTACTACTTAGAACTTGTTAGTTTATAACTTGGTTTTATCCACAACAAAGTTCTTCTTAAGGCTTCCCGAGTATTTGTTGGTTTATAATTTTAGTTTCACCCAAAACAAAGATCTTACCTTGCTTCTTTGTATTTGTTGGTTAACAATTTGCTCTCACCCAAAAGAGAGATTTTTCCCTACTTACACTTCATATTTGTTTATGGATCACACCTGCCAGTGCTCAGGGATTATTCTTAATTATATGCTCAGCAGTTACTCCTTTTGGTATTGAGGGGACCATATGAGATGTCAGGAATCAAACCCAGGTTATTCACATGCAAAGCAAAAACTCTCCACTGTGCTATTATTCTGGCCCCAGCAGTTACCCTTTTTCTTTCTTTTCTTTTTTTTTTTTTTTT
>PVKC010008060.1:0-28659 GCA_004027635.1 Crocidura indochinensis | reverse complement strand
CTTTATGGTAGCTAAATTATCTTTACTTAGTTTGAAATATGTCCCCTTTCTTGACAAAAATATTTAATCTGTATCAGTATCAGTAACCTTAAATAGTAACAAAACAATTTAGGGTGTACTTACTAAGTGATTCAGTTTTCTAAGAACTTCATATTTCATGTACATATGATTATAGTCCTACCACAATAAGAGCTATTTTTATTTTGAAAGTAAGAAAAAAAATGGGCCCGGGAGATAGCATGAAGGTAAGGCATTTGCCTTTCATGCAAAAGGTCATCGATTCGAATCCCGGTGCCCCATATGGTCCCCTGTGCCTGCCAGGAGCAATTTCTGAGCATGGAGTCAGGAGTAACCCCTGAGCACTGCCGGGTGTTACCCAAAAACCAAAACAAAAAAAAAGTAATAAAAATGAAAACATGAAGAGGCTGAATCACTTGCAGAAGGCCTATAACTAAGTAGCAAGAGTCAGGGGATTCAAATCTGGGTATCCCTTTATAAAATCCTCAGGCTTAACTATCAATCCTTACTGAATTTTCTGAAATTTATCCTAAGATGTGTGTGTGCAGTATATGTATTATTTATGATTTTTATGAAGTCTTAGATTTAAAAATATTTTAAGTTATTTGATTCTTAAGGAATTGAAGATCTCTAAAATGTGAAACCTTCTGCTACAGACTAGCTATATGTTAAAACTTTTATTAGGGTGACCTGAACAGAAACAATTTGTTCTATGCCTAGTGGGACTCTGTTACTTGTGTTATCAATGGAACAACTTGGTTAATTCGGTAAAAACACTTGTGGGGCTTGAGCTGTAAGCTCAGTGCAATAAACTGTCATTTACTACCATTGCCATTTGTTCTTTTTTCTCAGAGAAATAGCATTAGGTTACTTCTTACCTTCAAATTAAACTTAAACCAGTGATCTAGGAGAACTGCAGAGCTATAAGAAAGAGGTGAGCTCAGAGGCAGTAATTAGTATTTTCAGAGCATTAGATTTATCTTCTTCTTATGCTACTAAAACTAGCATTTCATTTAGAATCCAGTCCTCAGACATGAATTAGGATGTTATTAATTAATTTTTTTCAATTAATACTAAAAATTTTCAATTAGTACTTAAATAATGTTTTGAAACAAGAACAAAATCACATTCTCTTTTGCCCTAGCAAAGAAATGACACATTTTAAAAATAAGTCTCAATTGTTATTAAATGGAATACTTTGACTCTAAGACCTAATTTTTAAAATGTGCTTGTACCTTTGCAAAAGCAAGAGTGTGACTTTGGTTTTTGTAATAATTTTATAAGTGTATCACTGTCTTCAGGTGATTGCAGTTCACTCACTTATTTATTTAAATCAACTTTTATTTATTTAATAAAATAACAACATTTTATTAAAACGTCAGAGCAATATATAGGAAATCAGAATGACTTTATGGGATAAAACTAAAAGGTAATGATCATTTTCTGAATATGTACCACTTTGAATTATTGCTCTTTATTGCTCTCATATATTTTTACCCAGTTTTGTTTGCTAAACATGAGTACTTTGAATCTCTTTTCAAGATATGGGAAATCTCAGATTCCAAGTGTTCTTGCTTTACAGGTTCTGGTGATGGCAAATGACTGAGACTGTTCAAATTCAGAAATGACTCAAAGCTAATGTATTTTCTTCTATGATATAATACATTTGGGGAACTAAAGAGTATTTGGCGACCTCATTCTGATGAAATGTTTTAATAAGGAGCCACTGGAAATTAGGAAATCAGTAAAGTATAATGAATTAAAGCATGAATTTCTGGCAAGTTACTTCTGAGGACTCTTATTTATCCACTTACTTAAAAAATAACAATTTTTATGATTGATATGAAATGCTTAGAACTTTGCATTCTTTATTGCTATTATGTAGTTTTTATTTTTCTATTACCTTGGAGAAAAAAAAAGACCTAAAGAACAGGGACCATAAAGTCTCTATGGGAGACGAAACTCCCACTGTTGAGAGTTCACCTTTGGGAACTAGCATTCAGCTCAATCTATCAGAGTAACAGTGGTGGAGAGCAGTGTTGAGGAGAACCTGAGAGATAACCAGTTCTCCAGTGAGGGGACATTTTGATAATTAGTGTAACCAAAGCTATGAAAGATATTGAATAGCATCTTTTTCTCAGACACCAGTTTTTAGTTTGAAAATAGTCATCATACAATTGCAACAATGATACTTCATCTCCAGGTGATAGATTTCAATGTTGCTCCCCAAAAGTGTTCTATTTAATTTTACAAGCAGAACCCAAAGAAAAGATGTGGGAAACACTTTTACTATGGTTCTTCCATGTTTGCCATTGCTTAAGTAGTATTTATTTTGGTAACATGAGTACCTGGAGTTCCAGAAGCAACTTAACCTCAACCCTTCCAAATTTAGCTTTCTTTTATTTTTTTAAGGTTTCCCTTCTTTTTATTTATTATTCTTCACTTTATTTAAACACTGTGGTTTTAAAAGTTCTCCATAATACTGTTGTTTTGAACATTCACTATGCCAACACCAATTCCACAACTTTCCTTACACCATTGTCTTTAGTTCCCCCAAAGTGTTCCCCCTTAGCAGACACAAAATGATTTTTATATTGCTTGCTACAACAAATTGACTAATGAATTATTTTAAAAAAATACTCTTAGGGGCGAGAGCAATAGTGCAGAGGGTATGGGCTTGCCAACCTGGTTTTGATTTGCGAAAGAAAAATATATAAAAATTGTTATATCTTACCATGGGGTCATTAACTTCATTTTCTGAGGGTTTACTAATCTTTTTATTGCTATTTTATAATTCTATGTTACTGGTTTTTTTTTTTGTTTTTGCTGAATTTATTTATTTTTATATAAAATCTTTATTTAAGAACCATGATTACAAGCATGATTGTAATTGGATTTAAGTCATAAACAGAATACCCCCCTTTACCAGTGAAACATTACCATTACCAATGTCACTCTATGCTTACTTCCCATCTAAGTTGGTGTACTCCTACTGAACTTCAGTGGTGTCTCCAGGAGCTCTAGGATCTCTAATACTGGGCCAGTGAGTTTTGAAAGCTTTATTGGATTGCATCTCTTTCAAGATTAACAGAGAAGTTGGAGGGTTGCATATGAGGCAGCAACTGTTCACTTTCTAATATAATCTCAAAATCAGGAGAGGTGATGAAGCAATATCTATATGCAAAAAACCTTAGGTTACAAAGTATTTTCAAGAACATTGATCTAATGTGATTTATCATCTGATCATCTAAAACACCTCTCCTTAAGCCAAAGAGAAAGTATTATGAGCATGTACTTGCCTTGCAGGCAGCCAACCAGGATTTTTATCCCCAGCACCCTATGTAGCCCCCAAGCCTCACCAGGAGTGATCCCTGAGTGCAGAGCTAGGAATAAATACTGAACACAGCTGTGCATGGCTCAAAACCCAAAAATAAATAAATTAAAAAGAATAATTCATTTAAGGGAATTGTTAGAATTATGAAATTGGAGGAAGGAAAGGTTATTACTTAGATTTAAGATGACATTAAAAGCTGAACTGTTCAACCAAAGTCAAATCACATTTATTTTTTTATTACAGATATATTAGAAATGATTTCTATGGTGTCTAACTACAAAATACACACACCCATTTATTTGTAGATAAATGAGCTCTCACTGTTCAATGATCATCTTAAGTACTGTTTAACTCATATGAAAACAAAGAGGTTACTTTTGTTCCCATTTTATAAACAATATAAAGGATAGACATGAAGAAGATACAGAATAGGAAATTTCACCCTTGTATCTTTAATATTTAAGGGAATTAAATATTTAGGAGGAAATGTTGAAGGTAGGTAGATGGGGATCCCTGGTAATAGTTTTCGGGAAATAATAAAGCTTAAAGAAAAATTGCCTAGTACTGAAATAGCCCCAAAGGCATGAGGAACACATTCCTCTGAGGCGTAAATACCAATCTTTCTGGAAATGGAGAAACAGACACCACCAAAGATAAGTTGATAACCTCAGAAAGGAGAAGCTACAGGGGAATCTACAGGTCAGGAAAGTATAAAGTGACTATCAAGAATTCAAGACTTTCCCTATAATAACAGCAAGATAAACTTTTTTTTTTTTATTCAGAGAACTCCAGGCTAAGAAGGTTTGAAAAAAGTGTATGTAGTCTTCTCCCAGAAGCCAGTCTACTATTTTTCCTCTGGAAGAGTTCACTCTTGAACAAGTACTGCTCTTTCCCTCAAGTTTCTCTAAATTTCTTTCAATAAAAACTATTTTGTTTCATTATTAAAACCTTACTCGAGAAATATGAAAAGGAAGCACCCTCTCTTTGCTCTAAGCCTACCTTAGCTAAGTCCCTCCATAATGTAGGAAATACTCAGTACTTATGTAATTCTGATCATATGCCAGACAATAGTTCAAACAGTATTTTCAAGTGTGGGGATGTTGAGCGATTTAGGCAACCTCAGTCAAGCTAGACAGTTAGTATACCTAGGTCTAATGCTCTTTACCACCATGGCATGGTGTCTTGTAGTGTGTCTTGTAGTGTTAAAAAATAAGAGGTTAAATTCTGAGCAATGATATCTTCCTCGGATTAATATATGCACAGAAACCAAACAAAATTGAATATAGAATGGTTTTTCTCTCACACAAACTTAAGTATCTAACATAGAATATATGAATAAAGAAAGTATATTATAAATTTTAACTACTTTGTACACATACACAAATGCAATTTTATGAGGGCAATATTATTTCTTCATGCAGCAAATGAAGAAACGGATGTAGTTTTTCCAGTAGTATCCATTTAGCAAGTGGCAGATCAAAATATAGCATGAGAGGGATTCTTAACCAAAACTGGTATTTTCACATTCTTTTATCATGCCTTCTCTCCCCAGACATTTATTCACTAATGTATCTCAGATGTATTGATCGAGTACCTGCCATCGGCTCTACTGTCTTATTAGGTAGTGTAGGCAAAACACAGGAATTAGACTCACATGATCTAGGTTTAAATCTTAATCCTATCTGAAATGACACTAAAATATATTTCATAATAATATTGTTAATAGCAAATAAAATAATGGTTGTAAACATTTAGTAAGTGGTAAAACACTGATAAAAAGTAAATGGTATGTTGTTTCCCAACCTCAAATCGCTGGGAAAGATAGTTGATAAGGGCAGAAATGTTTCCAAAACTAGTTGTATCACTCCTAGGCCATGTTTTATTGAGGACAAGAATAAGGTATTATGAATTGCAGAACAAAAATTGGAGCACAGTACAAATTTTGTGTGTGTGTGTGTGTTGCTTTGAAAATTGCTTTTGCAATTTTATGGGCACAAATAGACTAGGTAGACTAAGATTAAATTTAATTATCTATAAAATATACTCCAGATGTTAACTGAGAAGATCTGCTTCCACTGCCACTCAATGGAACTAATAAGCAAAGGCAAGAAAGACTTTATTAAGAACAGCCACCAGGTTAGATGTGGTAGTGGGACTCCCACTTAAGTGGACACCTGCTTATGTGCTCACACTTTTTGGTTTTGGGGCCACACCTGGCTTAGGGACCATATGAGACTCTGGAGATCAAACTGAGGTCTGTCCTGGGTCAGCAGCATGCAAGGCAAATGCCCTACCACTGTGCTATTGCACTGGCCCCACATTAAGGGGCTTTTAAAGGAAAAGAAATGGAAAGTCAGAGCCTGAGCGGTGGCGCAGGCCGTAAGGCATCTGCCTTGCCTACTTTAGCCTAAGCGGCTTGATCCCTTGACTCCCCCAAGACAGGATCAATTTCTGAGTTCATAGCCAGGAGTAACCCCTGAGGTGTGGCCCAAAAACCAAAAAAAAAAAAAAAAAAAAAAAAAAAAAAAAAAAAAAAAAAAAAAAAAAAAAAAAAAAAAAAAAAAAAAAAAAAAAAAAAAAAAAAAAAAGGAAAAGAAATTCTGTCTTGAGAAAGGACAGACTGCTGACTGGTCACCAGAGTGATTAAATTCCACTGTGAGATAATTCTCTGAGATAATCACAGTCTGTTATATATCTGTTCTACAAATCTAAAAAAGATACTCCCTACAAGCCATTTTCTTTGTAGTGGCTTAGGGGAAGGACAAGATAAGACAAAAGTAGCATTATTTACATAATATACAGTTTTATGCCCAAAGAAATTTGCAGGTTTTCTTTAGAATCCAGACACGTGAGGAAAAGTCTTTTTAGAAAAGCTAGAGATGAGCTTTGGAGTAGACTGCACCATGTTTTACAGTAGTCTAAATGAAGTGACAAAGATTTTATTCTAGAGTGAGGGAACTGATTTAAAGTGCTTGTTTTGCATGCTAGAACTCAAGAGTTCAATCCTAGCACCTCTTGGTCCCTGAGCGCTGCCAGGAGTGGCCCTAAACATTTCCCCAAATGGGACTCACTCAAATAAGAATTGTATTCTGTTTTGGAGGCTAGAATACTTATTCAAGAAAGTAACAATGACATTTTCTCACTATTTCAAGTTCTTTCTCTCTCTTCTTCTTTCTAGTCTTCGAATTCTTATAGTCCTCAATTATTTGATTATAAAAAAATTCATTCCTTTTGCTGAATACTCCTTAGGCTGTGAAATGGGAACACCTTTTTCTTACAAAGCTGGTTTTGTTTATATTAAAATAGGTTTAATCACATGCAGTTTTCTGTATCTTTCCCAAAGTTATTAAACAGTTACAAACTACTTGAGGCTTTATAGAATATTCAGGATAACTAATGATATAACCAAAGCAGAGAACCAATATAATAATCCTTTTATACATTTTGTCATAGAGTTACTTTGAATACGTAAACATAGCCTATCATTTCAGATAAGCTCTTTCTCTGAAAGATCTTTTGAACATTATCAGATATCTTGGTAATTTCTAATTGGGGAAATTAAAATAAGAATTTGTATTTATCTTTATAAAATTAAAACTTATCCAATTGTTCAATTCTGCAATTTTTATTTAAAGAAAATTACAATTGTATGTGTGTGAGCAAGAGAGAGATAAGAGAGAGTGAGAAATAGAGAGAGAGCTTTTGGCTCTTTTATTCTTTTATTCACTTTTATTCTGTCACTTTATAACTTGAGGACTCGGAAAAATCCTCAAGTTCCTCACAATAACATTTTCATCATCTATTGCCATGGTTATCATTCAATTGTGGTTTTACAGGACTTTCAAAATAAAGTAGGACCTTGTGAGAGACACTGGAGGACACAGCCTCTGGGTGGAATTCTCATTTCCTTTAGGACAGGTAATCCTAGTCCACCTCATGATTAAAGGCACAAATGATCTTCACAGATATTGCAAATAGCTGTAGTTCCTGTGATGTCCTGAGAGATTATTTCCATGTGCCCAGTGGGGCCAAGTATGTGAGTAGGTTTAGTGTCACATGATACTCAACTCATAATTACTTTATAAGTTTAAAGGACAGCTGTTCAGAAAGAAGCTAAGAGCACATCAGTAAACATTGATGTGATTTAATCTTTTTCTTCTTGTAAAATTTGATTTTACTTCTAAATTTTATAGACAAAGGAAAAGAAGGGCAAAGAGAAACATATTTTAAGATTTTTTGTTAAGTACTAAACATAAGAGGATAGAGGGGAGGCATTCACACCTTCCTGTGCTTTCCAAGAAAAAATAAATGTTTCTTTTAAAAAAAATGAATGAATGAATGAATGAATAAATAAATAAAGATAAGAGAAAAGCAAAATGGTATCTCTACTAAAAAATGCTTAGAAAAGTTCTTATTTGGATTTTATTAATTACGGCATCTTTAGGTTTGCCTCCAAAATTTTGTCACATATGAATTTTAATGTTCAGCAAAATCATGTTTGAGACTTTTATCCAGTCTAAATTTTAAAAACATCAGCATTTATATTTCTAATTCTTTTAGTAGCTAAATTTATTTTTAAAAATGAACTATATAATAATATATATTATATAATATATATAATATATAATAATATAATAAGCTATATTTTCTATAAAAATAGGGCACTTCAAATTTAAATTATATACAAATAGTACTGATTTTATATAAGTAGGCTAGAGTTTAAGGCTTTATTTGCATTTTTAAACTGTGGTGATATAGCATATTATATATTGTCTTTTTATAGAAAGACTATATAGCTAATTACAGTTCCTATTAGTAAATACTAAAGACTATATAGTTAATTACAGTTCCTATTTGTAAATAGTAAATCTGAGAATTCTTCATAACCATCTGTAACAGAGAAATCTTTGCAAATATGAAAATCTGTCCCATTACAGATGGTCTTGTTTACAGAGTACTTAGAGCTCTGTGTACCATTTTGGACTTCTCATTAAAAAAGCATCATAAGTCACTTTTTAAAAGGAGTAGAAATGGGAAATAATTTAAAAATGGGAGCCAAGATTATACTGAATAAATTGCACAAGAAAAGAAAAATGAAAGACAGAAACACATAGTTGAATATATGAGTCCCTCCCCCAAATCAGCAAATTGGCACAAATGGATGATAATGTCCAAATACTGTAGATATACATTGCATAAGAATGGGAGTAATTTTAATGGCTAAAGAATTAGTACTTGACTTTTAATGAAAACATAGTTAATGTCAAAACAAAGCAGATTAGCAGGGGCATTGTTTCACAATTTTAGATGTTTAAAGAAGAGGTATGATATATTTAATGAAAATCCATTCATTTTTCTTAGTATGGTCATGGCAAGTCAAGAGAACCTATGAGTTTCATCATTCAGCTGGTCTTCCTAATTTTATAAAAATCCTTTTAAAATTTAAAGTTAGAAACTAAGTGCAACTACGGCAGTTCTGATGACTTTTCAATGCATTCCATTTCTTCCAAAAATGTCGCGCAAAAGTAGGTGTTGATTAATATTTGTTAGATGAAGAGATGGTTCATTTCTGTGATATGCTCCCACCTGATGACACGTATTGCTCATTTAACTTTTATCTCTCAGGTAGTAAGCAAAATAGTATTTCTTATATCAGAATTACATTGAAATTCAGTAGGGGGAAGTTTAAATTGGACACCACCTTATTATTTCAGAAGTTATAGAATCAAGAATTCCTTAGGGCTATCTTTCTCCCTCCCTTCAAGAGAAGTTTCCAGAGAAGCCTAGAGAGAGAGTTTCAGTGTTCTAAATAGAATGGGCCATAGATATCTATTTAACCTTTCACTTTCCAACTTAATTCTAGTCCCATTTCAAATGAACTAGAAAAGAGTAATGAAGAGCTCTACTGTACATCTGAATAAACTTTGAGAGCCCATATTCCTTGCAGCATGCACAACCAGATCGCCATTTTGGTTGGAAATCTCTAACTGAGGCAGGCCTAGTTTGATCTGTTACTTTTGAGATCTCATTGAGTCAAGTGAGAAGAGGTAGCTGCAGGTCATCTAGCCTTCTGTAATACAGAGAAAGATTCACACATCAGCATCATATTGGAGTTTATCCTTTCTAGTTTTTCTGATTGTCGTCATGAACTAGTTTTTTACCATTTAGAAAACAATCAAAACTATATGTAAGAATCATAAGCTTAATTTCTCACACTTTCTAAGTGGTTGGATGGCAACAAAGGTCTTAAATTTCTGTTACTGAGGGTGATCTATGGATGGGATAGAGCTGAGCCAAGTTTGGAAAATGGCAGAAAGAGATTGTTGTTCTTGAGCCACTACATGGCATATATTTTTCAGACAAGAGGTAGTTAAGAATAAAATGATTGACTGATATGTTTTCAGTTCTGCCAATTCTGTTTATTGTTTTTTTATTGCTAACTCCCCCAAATTCACTTTTAAAGTGAAATTAGCCTTCACTAAATAATTGTGTGTGAGATCAGTGGCTCTCCTCCTTGTGCTTATTCAAGAACCTGGACCTTCCAATGTGGTATTTTCATCAATAACTTGGTCTTCCACTTAGCAGAAAAAAAGAGCAGGGATTCGAGTCACTGAGAAATGTAATGAGCTGGTCCTGAATATGACATACACTTTTTGCTCTTTCCAGTGACATGGCTAAATCTATTTGCATGAGTAGTGTGAAAATAAGACTTCTTGTATACCCAGGAGTCAGAGTGGAATCTAGCAGACTATACAAAGAATGCGTTACATTTACCATTTTGAATATTCTACTGCTCTTTTGTGCTTTCTAGCTCTTGCTTATTTTAGTTAAAATTTTATGCAAAACCGTCACCAAAAAACATGAACAAAATTTTTCGTTTTCAAAATCATTATTAAAATGGAGTCCTATGTCCTAAATCCTTTCAAGGATTGTTTGAGAGAGCGTGTATAATAAACCCAATATAAGAAATTAGAGGGGAAATAAAATTTAGAGGGGAAAACTAATTTTCAAATGTTTGTAACACAGGAAGACACAACTATTTGTTTTTATTCTCTGAAACATTTTAAAGATTTATAGATGAGAGTGTTGTTGATGATAATACTTTCCTTAACTTCTTTATCCAAGAAGACTTGATATTCAATTCAGAATATATAATTTTCTGAAGACCTTCTTCTATGTTCTCTCTTCTGTCCCTTTAAAATAGAAAAACCCATCAATTTGAATCATTGAGGTTGGAAACTGAGTAATATCACTTCTTCAAAATAGATTTAATAGTAGGTCTGGTGAATTGTTTCCTGACCTGTTGAGAGAAAGTCCAGACCCAGAGAAAAACATGATGTATGAGTTTTCATAGCTGTTTGTGGAAAAGAATCAGATTCAGGCTTTAGTTTTAAAGATAATTAGAATATAAATGTTTGCAGTTTTTGTTTCCAGTAATAATCTTGTTTAAATTTATTCAAAATGGTGTTTTGCAAGGGTCATAATTTAAATTTTTCTTCATTCCTTTAAAGTTTTCAAAAATTAATTTTATTAAATCTAAATAAATGAATATTCAGGCATGAGACTGAGAACATTTAAAATACATCACTTAAAGCTGGATAGATAACTCAGTACATAAATTCAGAATTTGCAGTAGGCCCAGGTTTCATCCCTAGCACTGCAGATGGTACTTTGAGTACATTTGAGAGTGATTCCCTAAGCACCAAGGCAAGAATAGCCTCAGAACACTACAAGATGTGGCTAAAAAACAAATAAAAAGCAAACTAAAAATATTCCATGTCACTCCAAAGAATTATAATCTCTGTGGAGATGGCACATTTTGAAGAGCACATCATTTTAAAAAACCACTTTAATGTACATATTGTTTCTGGTACAATCTTCTTCTCCTCAAGACCAGCTAATACTCTCAGATCTGAGAATATAAGTGCAGATAACAAGAAACATTCTGAAAGATATATGTAAATTTTGGAAATTTGAGCTATGAAAACCATAGGATAAAAAAAAATGGAAAAAAGTAACAATTTGCCCATTAACAAAAACTATTGGTAATATTTTTTTTAGTTTTCAAATATTACATTATTTATTCTATTTTTTTCTGGTCCTGAATAAATCTCAAATTCAGACATACAATAAAACTAATGAAGATCAGTCTCATAGCCTCTGTGCTTCCCAACCTGTATGACAAAAGTATACAAAGAGCTGCACATGGTTTAAGCATTTATAAAAATGATAAAATTAAGGTTTTGTATTAATTTTCTTAAAATTGACTCAATTTTATCATTTCTATGTACAACCAAACCCAGATCTGACTCCTAATAGCAAACTGATTTGAGATCAGAGATGTTTAATATAACCACTATACCACTATACAAATTCTTATTAATATTCCAGACTTCTACAATCCTTTCTAAAACATTTCTTCAAGTGAATGAATCAACTTCAATAGTTTGTCACATTCTTTCTTTTTAAACAAACGTATCATTCTTGGAGAAAATATGTATCAATTTTAATAATGAAACTTATTTAACAAAGAATTAGACAGATAACCATATGAGTAATTAGTAACTAGAATAGTCAATGGTACTGCATTAATTATATTTTATATAACCATAATAGAGATATATATTGAACAACTATTTTTTTTTTTTTTGGTTTTTGGGCCACACCCAGTGACGCTCAGGGGTTACTCCTGGCTATGCGCTCAGAAGTCTCCCCTGGCCTGGCCTGGGGGACCATATGGGGCACGGGGGATCGAACCGCGGTCGTCCAAGGCTAGCGCGGTAAGGCAGGCACCTTACCTTCAGCGCCACCGCCCGGCCCCTGAACAACTATTATATAAGGGTAAGTTAACAAGTACATAACATTTTCTGTTCTTAAATAGCTTACATTAGCTTTTAAAAATAGCTTACATTACATGAGAAAAGTAAATTCAATATATGTAATACTGTATATACATATATAGCCACATAATATTTGCTACATAACATAATATATTACATATGTTATACATACATGTTATGAAACATAGTATATGTAACATACATATATACTATGTTTTCTTTATTCCTCCATCCTTTGCTAGACACTTAAGGCATTAACATGTCTTGACTAATTAAAAATGCTATAGTGTGTCTGGGGGGGGATGGGATGCATAGAATGATTTTGTTTTATTTTCACATATATCCAGAGGTGGAATTACTGAATCATATGTTTGCTTTTCTTAAGAACTGCCATACTGCTTTTCAAAGTAGTAAGCACATATATATTCATTAACAATGCAGAATGGTTAGCTTTCTCAGTGGGAAGCTAGAAAAGGTTAGAAAATTAGGGTGACATGGTTTTGGAGATTTTGTTTGGCTTTTGGGACACATTAACAGTTCTCAGAGCACTTATTACTCTGAGTTCTGGGACTACTAATTATTGACTGTGCTTAGAGGTCATGTTGGGTGTCAAGGGCTAGGGATAATGTGCAAAGCACACACCTTACCTACTGAGCTCTCTCCAGTGAATAACAGGATTTGTGGGTTTGTTTTCCCAGTTGATTTTATTTTGGGCACTGCAGTTTACAATATAGTTAATAGTAGGTTTTATGCATAAAACAATCCAGGACTGTGCACATACCAAAAAATGAGAGACTAGATAAACAAACATGTCTTAAAGGAAGGCATGTGAATGGCTAATAGTCATATAAAAATATTTCTTATTCTCACTATTAGGAAATTTCAAATCAAAACTTTTGAGATAGATACCTTATACCAGTCAAAATGTCAAAATAATTCCGGAAATAGTCTTGGCAAAGATGTGGTGATAAAATGTCATACAGTATTGGCAGAAATGTCATCTAGATCAACCTCTAATGAAAGCATCATAGATATTTCTCAAAAAAAGTAAAAATAGAACTTATATGGACCAGCAATACTTTGTCTTGGCAACTACCCATAGAACACAAAACCATTAATTTGAATGGTTATATATACAACTGTGTTTATGGTAGTGCTTAGTACACTGGACAAGGTAGAAATACAAATAAGATATTCAGCTATAAATCTTTTGGCACACATATATAATTGAATACTATATGCTGTAAGAAAGGACAAGGTCAAGCAATTTGATGCTATGTGAATGGAATAGAGATATCATGCTGAATTAAATGAGTCATATCAAAAGGGACAGATACAAAATTATCTCTCCCAGATGTAGAATCTAAATATACACAGTAAGGGAATAACAAGTTACTTAAAGCAACAGAATTGTAGTTAGTCCACAGAACTAAGGTTAATAGGAGAGGCACATGCTTTGAGACATTAGTGAAGGAAAGCGGGGACCATTAAACTGGGTATAGTATAAGCATGCAGCTGTCATTAACAATATTGTAAGCCACAGCAACTCAATAAAAAGGGGAAAGATATTTTAAATGGTAACATGTTTTTGTTCTTGAATTGTCCTCAATGCATATGTATATATAAAATCTGTATTATATATAACAAATATATTGTGTACCCCATCCCCAACTATATAATCCACTGTAGTGGCTAAATACCACATCTCAGGTGTCCTTCTTAAATGTGGCATTCAATTTTTTAACTAGAAAGATTGCATTGCATCTATTACCACAAAATACTGTTTTCTTGAGTCTCATTTCCATAAGTAATTCGAGTAGAGTAAATATTAAAGCAGAGAATTTTGAGAAATAGTTTTTTGAGTGTTTTTTTTTTCGTGGAGGGGTGGGTCACACCCAGCTTCGCTCAGGGGTTACTCCTGGTTCTGAGCTCAGAAATCGCTCCTGGCAGGCCCAGGGGACCACATGAGATGCTGGGATTTGAACCACCAATAGTCCTGGATCGGCTTTGTGCAAGGCAAAAGTCCTACCACTGTGCTATCTTTCCAGCCTAGTATCTTCTTTATTTGAGAAACTATTCAACTTTCAGCGAAATTTTGGAATGGGAACTATCACATTAAGTAGACACTGGTTTCATAGCCTTGTTGCATTGATAGCAATGGGTCAGTAAGTCCATATAAAGAGAAAAGTGTAGTTAGTTTGCAATTCCATTAAGCCTAGATGGCAAAGCACGAAATGGATCCCATCATATCTCCAAGATCAAGAGCTGGATGCATACTAGGCTTCTAGACATAAAAGGCAGACAGCAGTCTGATTGGGACTCCAGTTCTGAGCTACCCAAAGGAACAAGAGACTCAGGTCTGAAGGACTATTTCTGCTCCTATCTCTGCTAGAGCCCCACATAACTGATTAAGATCCCATGTTTTTTTAGATCCGCGCAGGAAATATTTTTTGTTTTCTCTCCTCAGCGAGGACTATATAGATAGACAAACATCCATAGCCCCATCCTCTCCGGATGTTATCACACTGAAAGTTTAGAGTGGGGTTGAGACTGCGTGAAAGCAGCAGACACTGTCCAGGAAGTTGATCTACTATCTGCCAACTCATGGTAAGGGATCATTCAGATGATTCCATTCACCAGCCATCAGTTCAACTTCTCTCCTATTTATTCCAACCAGTGTGTTGGGTACAGAGAGCAACCTACATAGAAATCTCTTTCAAAATAGAGTAGTAGTCACAGAAATAACAATAGCTGTTAAGTATCAGGAATGTACTGGCTTGCCAGGCAATGTGCTAAATGCTTTCCAAATGTTTTCTCTTCAAATAGTCTAGAAGCCCTGAAGCTGGGCACTGTAACTTCTCTTATCAGGAAGTGGTAGCTTAGAAAAGTATACAGTAACTTGTTCAACTGTAGATTTAGAAAGTGGCAGAACAGGGTTGGAAATTTAGCATATGTTTTCTATTCCCAGGTGAAGGCTTAATAGTAGCGATTTTTGTGTTCTCCCATCTCCCTAAATGGCACAATAGATTTTATTGTCAACACACCAATCTTAATACATCATTTTCAGATGCTCTTGTCATAAGTGAATGTTCCCAGTGTGCATCCCAATATGCCTGCATTTAGCAGTTTCTGAGTTCTCCTTAGGATCTTCCCAGTGAGAGCACTTCAGAGAAGCTTTGGGAATGGGAAGTCTCATGACAGAAACTCTCAGCAGTTGCTCCCAGAGCATTTTCATATCTTGCCTCCTCTTCTACAACGGTATCAGTTTTGAACATGAGCTCCTGAGGAGGAGAAAGATAAGAGGAGTACTTAGGTAGGCAATAGAACCATGACTTAGCGGGGAACCCAAATCATGAGCAGGAAGCCAGATGAAATGTTTAAACCAGAGAGGCAGGATTTGACAGCCCGTCGAATGCCTGAGAAATGAGCTTAACTGGACAAATATTTACACAACCAGTAGATATTAAGTGCAGGATAGTGGAGGACTTTAAGTGGAAGGTGGAATTGAATAAGTAGTCTAATTATTTCCCTGACATGGAACTATGTGGGAAGCTGGGGAGCAATTTTGCTTGTTGATCGGTCTTTTTTTCTGTTTGGTTTTGGTGGGGATAGTTTCCATGGAAAGGGACAGGACTAAGAAATGAATAGTCCTGAACAGTCCTGA
This sequence comes from Crocidura indochinensis, assembly GCA_004027635.1. Taxonomy (NCBI): domain Eukaryota; kingdom Metazoa; phylum Chordata; class Mammalia; order Eulipotyphla; family Soricidae; genus Crocidura; species Crocidura indochinensis. Next base: position 12,803 of record PVKC010008060.1, on the reverse strand, counting down.
GTACACATGATCTCTGTCAATTGTGATTACATCACAGCCAACTCATCATCATCTGCCTCACCACCCGTTCACAAGGACTTGCTCTCACAGACACATCATTGCTTCTCCTATGTACCTTCCAGGTCAGGCCAGCTCAGTTAGGGGCTGTGAGAGTCACTGTTGGGCATTCAGGACTGCAAATTTAGAGCTTCTTTCTTTCTTTCTTAATGATATCTGCTAAGACCTTCCACACACTCATCAACCATTTTTCAATCCCAAATGAGCTTGTAAATCTAATAAAGCAAGTCACTAAATGGGAAGAGACTAGAGACTCGGTGTCCCTTATGTTCATATAAAAACTTGGAAAATATAAAGAGATTTGGAAAATTCCAAAATTTAGGGTCAAATCAAAACCTAGTTTGAGAATTAGCCAGTGGCATACCTGATCTGATGTTTTTTTAAAGAGTTAGCATTTGAAGTTCTGTTCTACCCAAGTTTAGAAGCTAAAGATTATGCTTGTATTTTAATGGTAGAGAAGACTTTGGGATAGAGACATACATATAGGGGCCATTCTTCCATGCTCTGGAATCTGATGTTGTGTTTAAAAGAACCATACAAACCTCTTGTGAGTACTACTTAGAACCACCTCTCTGTGCAGATTCCTCATGGACCATGCCTATTTCAAAGAATTATTTTGAGGATTCAAACTTTGGGAAAGAATGCCCAAAGATTTTATTAATGTTATGATTATTATCATTGTCATTATTGTACTTGTACATAATTAGACTCCCTGATACTTTACTTTCCCAAGCTTTGCTAATCTTTTTGTTCTCTAACTGATTGGCAGTGAGTCAAGAGAGCAATGACCATATTATAGTATATTCTACAGAAAGTGTCTGGCCTAGACATTCTGCCAAAAAACTGAGAATTGAAGCTGTCAAAGGCAGGGGTGTGGGGCTGATAAAGGGCCTATGGATAGTGGTAGAGGGTTTTTGACATTCTAATAAGGATTGTGATACAGTAATGCTTTTAGCATTAAAAAGTAAGACTATTTGATAACTATTGTAAATCATGATAATTCAACTTTAAAAATAAATAGCAGCAGTTCCTGGGATATTCATATCTGGTTTCATTGATAGCAGTATCTTAGTTTGGGTTGTCCCTCATGCCCTCCTTGTTTTAGAAAGAATATATGGGCTATTTATAAAGTCATGTCTCAGAAATGAATGTCTTAGTAGAAACCGTCTCTCATTGTATCTTGAACTAACTTTGCTAATTAACTAGCTGCTGAGTGAGAAAGCACTATCTTTTTTTTGTATTTTATTAAAACACCTTGATTACAAATATGATTGTGGTTGAGTTTCAGTCATGTAAAGAACACCCCCCCCATCACCAGTGCAACATTCCCAACACCAGTGTCCCGAATCTTCCTCCTCCCCACCCCACCCCTGCCTGTACTTAGACAGGTTTTATATTTTTCTCATACATTCTCATTATTAGGACAGTTTAGAATGTAAACTTTAAAATTTAGTTATTTCTCTAACTAAATTCATCACTATTTGTGGTGAGCTTCATGAGGTGAGCTATAACTTCCAGTCCTCCTCTCTTTTTTCTCTGAAAATTATTGCAAGAATGTCTTTCATTTTTCTTAAAACCCATAGATGAGTGAGACCATTCTGCATCTTTCTATCTCTGACTTATTTCACTCAACATAATAGATTCCATGTACATTCATGTATAGGAAAATTTCATGACTTCATCTCTTCTGACAGCTGTATAATATTCCATTGTGTATATGTACCACAGTTTCTTTAGCCATTCATCTGTTGAAGGGTATCTTGGTTGTTTCCAGTGTCTTGCTATCTTGATCTACCCAAAGTTATCCTCTCCCCAGACAAGGTTGTCAGCCCTAAGATTTTTACATAGTGGTCCTCAAACTACAGCCCGCGGGCCACATACTGTATTTGTTCCCATTTTGTTTCTTCACTTCAAAATAAGATATATGCATATATATATATATATATATATATCATAGTTTTTGTTTTTATTATAGTCCGGCCTCCAATGATCTGAGGGACAGTGAACTGGCCCCCTGTTTAAAAAGTTTGAGGACAGGGGCTGGGCGGTGGCGCTGGAGATAAGGTGCCTGCACTAACCTAGGACGAACCGCGGTTCGATCCCCCGGCTCCCCATATGATCCCCCGTGCCTGCCAGGAGCGACTTCTGAGCAAATAGCCAGGAGTAACCCCTGAGCATCACCGGGTGTGGCCCCCCCCAAAAAAAAAAAGTTTGAGGACAAAAGAGCTTTTGGATCCATTTGTTTTAAAAGTAAAGGACTAATAAGACATTGATTTCGCTTTTCATTTGTTTTATTCTGAGCTTTTCCCTAGTGATATACTGGAGGCCCTGGGTGGGGGGAGGGGACAGGCAGTGTCCCTCACAAGAACTCTTTGTCCTGTTCCTAGACATTCAGTGCAAGGACCCAGAATGCTGTGCTGCTCAGGCACTATGCTAGGGTTGTACCAGTGTTGACTACATTCAAAGCAAAGTGTCTTCAACCCATGTACCCTCTCTCTAGTTCCCTGTGACCATTTCAGATCTTCATTCTTAATTTGTAAAGTTAAATCTACTATATCTTACAGTGATGAATTATCAAAATTTGATGATAAAATCTGGAGAATTTAAAGTCTGGGGGTTCTCACTTTTTACAATTTTTTTCTTGTTGTCAGAAATGTTTGAGAGATTGTTTAGATCTTTACATTTACTTGTAATAGATTTTCTTTAGGAAAGGGATTTCTGGGCCCTAGATGGTCAGAGAGTACAGAGAGGGTCAGGTACTTGTCTAGAACACAGATCACCTGGGTTCAGATCCCTGGCACCACATCTCCCTGAGCATTCCGTGATTCTATAACCAGGAATAGCCCCTGAGCTCGCCTCGTATGGCCTCAATCCCACCAAATAAACAATAAAATAAAAAGTATTTTGAAAAGAAAGAAAATCATCTCCATCTAGTGGACAGCTATTATATTACAAAATGCAAAGAAAAAAAGTCCTAGAATATCCCACTTCAAACATTTATTGAATATTGGACAAAAATTAGCTGTACTTGATACTTAGCAGCATTTAACCCATAACTTTAACGTAGAAATTTTATAAACTGAAACTCACTTAATTTGTTTAAATTGTAAGGAATATGAATGATTAATTTTTGGCATAATCTTGATGTTTACTTAACTGACCTAAGGTAAACTAAATCAGAAAATAAGGCGCCAAAGTGATAGCTCAGTTGTAGGGCTTTTGCCTAGCACACAGCTGACCCAGTATGGATCTGGGTTCAATCCCCAGCATCCCATATGGTTCCCCCAGCCAGCAGTGATTTCTGAGCACATAGCCAGGAAAGCCCCTGAAAGTCACCTGTGTGGCCCTCAAAAAACAAACCAAAGCAAAAAAGAAATAGCACTCATGGGGATGAAGCAATAACACAGTGGGTAAAATTTGTTGCCCAAATTTAATCCCTGACATCCCAAATGATACTCTGAGCTGCCAAAAGTAACATGAGTGCCACTAAATGTGGCACAAACACAGAACAGTTCTGTATGTCCTATATGAATGCTTATCCATAGCAAGTTAAATATTTTCATACTGAAGAAAATTGCTCTATAGAACTATATAAGTTTTGGGTATACTGCACTGAAACTTGCCATGTTTATATATACTGTATGTATGCCACAAAAAAGTCTAGTTTCTTTTATCGTTTCACTCATTCACCTTAGCCAACATCATTTTTGCTAACCACCGATCTCTTCATACTTCACAGCTTTTTGTTCTGATTTGTTTGTTCACTTGCTTTGCTTCTTTATCTCCCACATTGAAATCATACAGCAATTTCTCGTTTCTTTACTTATTTTATTTAATATATTATCCTCAAGTTCTATGTTACTGCAAATTGCAAAATACCATTTTTTCTTATAACTGAGCAATATGTGCCACATTAAATCTAATTTTAAAAACTAGCTTAATGTTGAAGGGAAATTAATATAAACATAGTTGTGTGCTCTTGTTATTAGAGTCTCCTCAGACTGAAGAGCAGCCAAGACTAACTTCTTAGGAATCTCAAATTATTCTCTTCCTATTCAAAGGCTTTAATGTCTTTCTGTTGTATACTAAAACTTCAAAAGCCCTCTGACACTGTTCTTGATTGAAGCCTTCTCCAATATCCCAGTCTGATTTAATCACATCTCTTTAATTTTTTGTATCTCAATGCACTAGTGTGTTTTGTAAAAATTTGTTTAATTAAGCTGATTCAAGAAGAGCTTGTAGAAATTTTAAAAGTGTCTCTTGAGTGATGAGAGTTCCCTTCCCTCTTCCTGTTTTCCTTAGAATTGCCTAAAGACCTGCACACATGAAGTGACTTTCTAGTTGAAACAAATATTCTTTGGGTGACACAGTTTCTGCTACACAATTCTGCTACACAATTGCATTTTATATAGCTATAAATTATAGCTGAATGACATAAGAACAATTTGTCAGTACAGTTTGTCAGTGCAATATCATTGCCAAATAAATTCTTATCAATATAGTAAGTTCCCTTTTGGTTGTATTTCAAATATTCTTATCAATATAGTAATTCTATTCAAATAGAAAATCTGTTGTTATTCATCAAAGAACAAATAAATATTTTGTCACCTTATAAAGTGATATATTCCAAAGAAAAATTTAGATTAGAAAGCTTGTTTAGGCCTGATCTAGCTAGTTTATTAATTTTTTACATGTCTTGATCAATTGATTTAGTCAATTTTATTTTTTCTTAGAGTCATGGATGGTTCATGAAACACTAATCTACCAGTTAATCCTTCCACTTTGGCTTCCAATCATTAAGTTCCAACACAAGCAATAATTCCAGTAAAGAGATAATTTTAGTATTAAACCATTTTTAATTAGCTGGTTAGTAGTATGGATAAAATTTCTAGTGGCAAAGCATTGACAGTTACTTAAATAAAGTTGGATTCATTTATTTATTCATTAAACAATCTTAACCACATCCTAGCAGGGCTGTCCTGAATTAGCATCTTTCTTTCATAAAATATGAGAGTTATCTTTATTATAAATTAATGGTTGGTATTTTACTAGAAACGCTTGTTGTGATTCATTTATTAAGATGACGAAGACCGATGTTAATAACTGAGTCTTCATTCTTAGACTTCATTCAGAGCCTAGGAGTCTGGGAGTGGAAGACATTTTCAACTCTTTGTAATGTCAGAGAATGAGGAAATATTTGGGGTCTTCAGAGAAAGAACACTCATAAAACTCTAAAGTATCAGTACAGCCTTTGGGGAGAGCTACATACTCAAAAATGAAATACAACTAAAAGGGAAAATAAAAGGTTGAGTCATTAAGGGACATAATATTAGTGAAAGCCTAAGACAAGGAGATGGGGATTCAATAATGGTATACTATAAAGTTCTTGATTGATGAGTATTTGCTGTTGAGATAGGGAATAGATCTGACCATAGTTAAAAGTAGATTGTTATTAGCAGTAGTAATAAAAATGATCGGACTTAAACACCAAATCCAAAGCCAATGACAACAGAATCGATATGCAACCTACAACAAGCTAGACACAGAGGGGACCACTTATACTAGCAGCCTGAGGGGTAAGAGAGGGGGATATGGGATGCATTCTGGGAATGGGGATTGAGGGAGGACAATTTTGGTTGTGGGAATTCCCGTTTCAATGTTAATATATACCTAAAATATTATTGTGAGAGATGTAATTCACTTTGGTCAAAGTAAAACTTATTATTATAATAAAAATAATATTAGTAGACCAAAGAGAGTACAATGGGTAATGTGACCAAGTATATTTTTATTAATATCTTTATTTAAACACCTTGATTACAAATATGATTGTAGTTGGGTTTCAGTCATGTAAAGAACAACTCTCCTTCAACAGTGCAACATTCCTATCACCAATGTCCCAAATCTCCCTCCTCCCCACCTCAACCTGTATTCGGGACAGGCTCTCTACTTCCCTCATTCATTCACATTGTTATGATAGTTCTCAGTGTAGTTATTTCTCTAACTGCACTCACCACTCTGTGGCGAGCTTCATGCCATGAGCAGGACCTTCCAGTCCTCCTCTCTTTTGTCTCTGAGAATTATTGCAAAAATGTCTTTTATTTTTCCTAAAGCCCAGAGATGAGGGAGACTATTCTGTGTCTCTTTCTCCCTCTGACTTATTTCACTCAGCATGATAGATTTCAGGTCCACCCATGTATGGGAAAATTTCATGACTTCATCTCTCCTGATGGCTGCATAATATGCCATTGTGTATATGTACCACAATTTCTTTAGCCATTCATCTGTTTTGAAAGACATCTTGGTTGTTTCCAGAGTCTGGCTATTGTAAATAGTGCTGCAATAAATATAGGTGTGTGGAAGGGGTTGGAATGAGATGGTACCTCATAGTTGTTCTGATATGCATCTCCCTGATGATTAGTGATGTGGAGCATTTTTTCATGTGCCTTTTGACCATTTGTATTTCTTCTTTGACAAAGTGTCTGTTCATTTCTTCTCCCCATTTTTTGATGGGATTGGATGTTTTTTTTTTCTTGTAAAGTTCTGTCAGTAGCTTGTATATTTTGGATATTAGCCCCTTATCTGATGGGTATTGGGTGAATAGTTTCTCCCACTCAATGGGTGGCTCTTGTATTCTGGGCACTATTTCCTTTGAAGTGCAGAAGCTTCTCAGCTTAATATATTCCCATCTGTTTGTCTCTGCTTCCACTTGACCAAACTATATTTGACCTCAGCATTTCACATTGATACCCCACACCACGTTCCTCTCTAGACATAAACTCTGGGTGGCTGGGTGTGGCTCCCCAAAGCAAAAGAAACATACAATCAAAAAGGACTCCATTTGTATAAACAGAATATAAATTCAAACTTAGACTGAGGATGGTAATGGACTACTGAGGAATTTTTAACTATTAATGCTATAGATTACATTTTAAGGGGTGGAAAATTAATTTAAAAACACAATATATATAGTAAGTGACTCTGAATAGAATTATGAACAGAATATATGTGAGCTTACTTCCTTCCTTGCCTTCTTCCCACTCTCCCTTTCTCCCTCCTTCCCTCTTTCCTTCCTTCCTAAAAAGGGTTACTTTTTTGTACTGTCCTTTTGAAGAATCATTTTTGTTGAGTTGGAGAAACTATCTTCTATCTGATAAGATAGAAAAGCTAATCAAAATCCTAGAAAGACAAGAATATGAAGTCACTATATTTGTGATTAGGTGCTTTGGGTTTTATTTATTTTTAGTGCATATTTTGATATTATTTTTAACAGCAGGAATCAGGTGTATATTTACCATTGTCAACCTCTAAACTGAAAATTATCCTTGCTATAATATCAACATGTATCTGCTCACAGTAATGTCATTTCTTTTCCTTCCTTTACAGTTTTGATGTGGACAATGGCACATCTTCGGGACGGAGTCCCTTGGATCCCATGACCAGCCCAGGTTCTGGGCTAATTCTCCAAGCAAACTTTGTCCACAGTCAACGTCGGGAGTCCTTCCTGTATCGGTCTGACAGCGATTATGACCTCTCTCCAAAGTCTATGTCCCGAAACTCCTCCATTGCTAGTGATATGTAAGTATAATGGTGGGCAAAGAGACTTGAGTGTGCTTATAGAGAGTCAAATAAATATGTGGCTAATAAATTCTGCTTAATAACGATGGTATAAAATCAGTGATTTACTTTGCTACTCTTTTTTCCTTTATATAAAAGAAATGTATGTGTAATTACATAACTTAAGAATGCTCGGTTAATGAACACATTACCATCCTTGATAAGAAATTGATTAATGATTTGGATGAATGATATGTAATATACAATATATATTATATATAATATACTATTATATTATAGTATATTATTATATATTTTATATGATGATACCATAATAATTTCTATTGAATTCCTTTCAATGAATAATTCCATTGAATTATATAATAATATAATAATACATTCTATCATATCATACGTACTATGTGTTTCCATTGATCTCTCACTTTCCATATGTACTTTTTCGCATATACACATATATTGTAAGATAAAGAAAATACATACAGAAAGTGAGAGATCATGGAAACATTTATTTGTAAATATTAAAATTATTTTGTGGTGTTTTGGTTTTTAGTCACTTGAACATTTTCAATAGTTTATAAAGTATTAAAATCAGTTTAAATTTTTTTGTGAAATTAAACTTTAGGGTAATGATTAGAGTATATAGTATTTTGAATACATCTTAATTGATATACTATACAAATTTAATACTGGTTTTCCAAATTATTTGGAAGATCTTTGTGACCTTTGAATAAATTAAACCAATTAAAAATGTAAAATGCTATAGAAAACACAGAAAATATTAAACTTAAAAATTTTGAAAAATTTTACATTTGGAAAATCATTGAGGAGCCAGAATGGTTTCCTTTGATGTGAGAAAATGTAACAAGAAAGAAAAATTTGGATATAGTTATGATACCTGAAAGTAGCAACTTTTTATTTAATATTTGGCATCATTGTATTCTTGTTTTCATTGCATTTTGATTACTCTGTGTTAAATGCTTACATAATAAGTGACTACAAAATATTAGGCCATGTTGAAATTCATAGAAAAAAAATAAGTTAAATGTGTGGTAAGGTGGGAATAACTAATGGAAAAAGAAAATCAGAATTTCAGTTTTGACCCTTAATCTATAAATGAATGGTGATTTAGCATGAGAAACTAAGGCAAGTGTAGAACATAGAGGTACATAGAATTAGAATTTAATAGGGTGGAGTAGTGAAATGAAAGGATATTAGCAAATATAGGCTCCTCTTCAGCAGGTTTGCATAATAAAGAAGAGAGACATAGCTGCCTGAAAGAGAATTAGATTCAAGGGGAAGTTCCTTGAATTCAGAACTTTTAAACTGAATGGAGGAATATTAATATGGAGGAATATTAACATTAATAATCTTGTTGATATAAGATTAATAAAAAAAACTGTAGTTGGTAGCAGAAGTGGTCATAATCTCAAGTATAGGGTTTTGCTTTAGAAAAGCAGAACAGACAAATAATATTTAGGAAGATCCATGAGGAAAAAATATCCAAGTGAAGTGGTAGGCAACTTGAGACTAGGTAGGAGATTTAAAAGTCTTTTGATCTGCAAATCAAAACCAAAATAAAACAAAACAAAAATGGAACAGAATAGCTAGGTGACTGGAAAATGCTGAAAAGCTCAATAGATAAGCAGTGTTGAATGGATGAATGAATGAATGATTTAAAATCATTTCCTGCAGCTTAATAAAAGTGATAGAGGCAAAGTTAACAGACTCTTTTTTGTATTCTGTCTTCTAATTTTTACAACTGTGCTGCATTGATTTTGAGATACAGTGCAAAGATTTTTTTATATGTCCTACTCAAGTTAAGATTGAGTATACACAGACATTCTATGGAAAACCTATTAAATTAAATAGTGTTTTTTTTCTAAAGCAAATTCACAAAACTGACCTCATTTACCTCAAGAGTAACTATTTATCTGATCGGACTCACGTAAGAATGACAAATTTAATCAGACCATGATGCAACTCTGTATTGTTGAAATTAATGTCTTGACTTGTTCAGCTTTGACATTCCCTGTGGATGTTTACATTGGAGCAAGAAAGATTTCCTTAGGCAGTGACTCTTGGAAAGACTTCTTTGTACCAAGGAGATTAAATTTCTTAAAGAAGTGCAGAAACTAGAATAAGTCATTATTACTTCAATATTTAACCAACTTTTATACCTATCTTGTACATTAAAGGGATTAACATGCCTTCTTCTTGCACTTAACATGAGTCTTGTTACAACTCCACTTTCTTAGCCTGCCTAGTTCCTAGAAATCCTAGGAAGAGTATCTTCACCTGTACTTCACAGAGAATGACTTCATATATTTTTATCAGTTTTGATAACTTTTTATTTATTGTTCTAGTTAAGCTTCCTACCAAGGAATTACGTCCAAAACTTCAAATACCTACAAACACTAGGACCTGGAGGAAAGTACAGATGTTAATGCATTTGCCTTGTAGACAGTCCATCTTGGTTTGATTCTGCCACTGGATAAGATTTTCCCAAATACCTCTGAGTAATTCCTGAGCACAACTTTAGAAGTAAGCCCTAACCATCATTGGGTGCACCCCTAAAAGAAAAGAAGAAAAAAGTACAGTAGCGATAAGGCTTGAGCTAATTTGAGTGAAATATTTTGGACCTTTAAATTCTCTTTAATTTTAAATTTAGATTTTCTTTTGGTTGAAAAGGTGAGAAAGGTAATAATCCCTTCCTAATACATAGGGTGTTAATATCTTCTCTGAAGAGATGGCAGTTAAATAACTAAGGCACAGGGAGAAAATAAGAATAACAATGACATTAGTAGAAATAATCATAATACTCATGCTTATATATTACCCTTGTCTTTTTTTTAAATACCTTTCCTTCTTCTATTGCATTTGACAGTTTTCACAAGCTATTAAAGAAGGGTCATCTTACAAGTGATAAATTCCAGGTTCAGGGAGCTTAAACTTTAAAAAACTGTTTCTATGACTGACATTTTGATCATAAGCAAAACACTACTTCAATAATGTCATTGCAAATTACTATAACTATCCTAGCAGAAACAGAGAAACCATGTTACTTGACCCAATGAATTACTTAGCACTATGAAAATTTGCTCTTTAGTTATAGAACTATTTATTGTTGTTTGTTTTAGGGGAACTTCCAAGTAATGCTCAGTAATACTTGACCATACATGGTTGTGGTTCAATGTGAGGGCCTAAGGTTGAGAGGTACTGTTCAGGCTCTGGTGCAAGAGTCCAACAGGGCCAAGCGATGCCCAAGAATCTCTTTGTTTAACTATAAAACCAAATACATATATATTTACATATATCTATATATTATGTATTTGGTTTTTGGATCATACCCAGTGGTACTCAGGGCTTACTCCTGTCTCTGTGCTCAGGAATCACACTTAGCAGGCTCAGGGGGATTATATGGTATGCTGGGGATCAAACTTGGGTCGGTGTGTGCAAAGCAAATGCCCTTCCTGCTGTGCTCCTCTTATTCTGGCTCCTCTTAGTCTGGCACCTCTTTGGTTATATTTTAAGGAAAAAATTAGTAAAAAAATGACATTAGTAATTAAAATTAAATTAGTAATTAAAATTAGTAAAAAATAAAACCTAGATAAAATTTTTTTACTTGGGGCCAGAGAGATAGCATGGAGGTAAGGCGTTTGCCTTTCATGCAGGTCATCGGTTCAAATCCCGGCGTCCCATATGGTCCTCTGTGCTTGCCAGAAACAATTTCTGAGCATGGAGCCAGAAATAACCCTTGAGCACTGCCGGGTGTGACCCAAAAACCAAAGAAAAAAATTTTAATTATTAAACCACAATAAAAAATACAAGATAGATATCCAAGCTATCAGAAAATGTGAAGAAAAATATATAACACATTTCTGTATTTAGAATCTTAGTATTAGTGTATATAAAGTATAAGAGAAATTCCTCACAACTTCTGTTCAGAAAACAAATGAGTGAGTTACATGTCTACCTGTAACAACTCTATTATTTATTTATTTATTTATATATTTATTTTATTTTTGATCAAAGTAGCAAAATTAGATTAATTCTAGGAGTACTCAGGGATTTCTCAGTAATCATTCCTAGCAAATCCAGGGGACCAGGTGGAAATGCCAGAGATTGAACACAATTTGCTACATGCAAGGCAAGCACCCTCCCTACTGTGCTATCTTTATAGCTCCAGCCACAACCCAATACTAATTTTAAAGAAAAAAGTCAAAGAGGAAATGTTATTTCAAATACTTATCAAAATATCACAAAGAAGGAAAGATACATTAAAGTAGATTTGAACTACCTTTAATGGTAAGAAGTATTCTGTAGAGATAGTACTGGAGTTAAGACCTATAGAGACAGGAGTAGCCCCTGATCAGTGTTGGGTATTCCAAAACCCCTACACCTAAAAATTATTTTGTAACAGTAGAAACCAGATAGCAAGACATTTCCCAAATATTGTCACACATAAATGATGTAATATTAAAATAGAAATAAAAAATAAAATGTATGTATGTAAATGTTGCCCTTTTGGGGTTCTTTAAAATGTTCCTTTAATTATTTTTAACTTTATTTTTGTAATTATACTTCATCCATTATACAGTGTTGTATGCATTTACAAAATCACATATACAGTACATAGAGTCCGTTATAAGACAAATAATATTAGTTACAAAACTGTGAGTATGGGTCAGAATGATAGCATGGAGTAGGGTATTTACCTTGCATGCAGAAGGACAGTGGTTCAAATCCCGGCGTCCTATATGGTCCCCTGAGCCTGCCAGGAGTGATTTCTGAGTGTAGAGCCAGGAGTAGCCTTTGAGCACTGCCTGGTGTGGCCCAAAAATTAAAAAAATAAATAAATAAATGGAAAAGAATAACTTAAAAAAACTGAATATGTTGAAGATAAGCTTTCTATCAAATCCTTGCTAGAGAATACCCAAGGACATTAATGGATGATCATGACCACTTTGGAGGTGGTCTAGTGCTATCTATGACTTTGTATATCAATACTAGAAACTTCAGTAATGTGTTATTTGTATTTAACTATACTCCCTAAACTATAATTAAAATTGTAAAATAAAAACATTAATTTTCAAAAGCTGCAAAAATCATTGTGGAAATGGAAATGTGGAAGTAGTATCCAAAATTATTCCAAAGGGAAAAGTTGTGTA
>PVKC010008059.1:0-28658 GCA_004027635.1 Crocidura indochinensis | reverse complement strand
CCTCTGATGCACAGCCAGGAGAAATTTCCTAGTTCAAAGTCAGGAATAACCCCTAAGCATCACCAGGGATGGCCCCAAACAACAAACAAAAATCTAAAGAAAGTGATGCTATTCCCCATTTGGGCCTATAAAGCCATGTGGCATTGTTCCTTGTTTGCATAGGCACATTAAAATGGGAAATACCTACACTCAAATAAATTCTTATCTAATAGAGATTGGAACTCCCAAATCTTGTAGTGCACTGGAACTTTACACCCTGAACATTGGCATAATGATCTGCACAGTCCTCTCCATTCTCCATTCACCCCTGAACCAGGAAAGTTATCTACGAAGCACCCAAGGTTTTTTTACAACACCTGGAAGCAATCTTCTACCAGGGAAGACCCTACCGCTACTATTGATCTACTCATAAGAGACTTGCCTTAACAATGAGAAGACTTAAGAGCATCAATGATCTGCATACTGGACAGGGCTTTCTGCATTGCCCTTTAATTGTAAGGTGAAATGAGAGGATGCTCTGCACCATCCTAACTGCAATATAGGATATGCAGATCCCAGAATCTTTAATACAGAAACATGATACCAACAACAGAGACATCGTGGAAAATAAAAGTGTGTTGGCACTACAGACAATGACTGGGATTGGGCAATCTAGTGTGCCTGGAGCCTAGAGCTGGTCTTATGCCAGGAAACATCAGGGGTTTGGTCCCCTTGTATTCAGGCCAAGGATTTTCCTTTCCATGATCCCCATATTTTGGTGGGCCGATGCAAACAATTATTGCCACTCTAACGCCATTTTTACTGTGCTCCTTTGACTCGTATCCTTAAAAAGAAGCACCCACTTTTGAGGCTAACAAACTAATATGCATATGCATGAAATGTAAAAAAAAAAGTACTATGCCTTCAATGTTTAAGGAGTTACATAAGTTTTATGGCTTTAGAATGCTTGATGTGCTGCTAAGAAATATGTATTACAATCTGAGGTCTTGAGGGACAAAATAATTGTACATGGGTTCTGTTTTATTTTTCTTAATATTCTTTGGCTGAAAGTTCAATGTTAAGATATCAGCAAGGGGACTTCTGTGAAATATGTTTATGGGTGATCGTCCTTCCACTGTAACTTTACCTTGTCCTCTTTCTTTGCATCTTTGTTCTCATAATTAAAAATTAAAAAAAAGAAAGTGGTGCTAGAGATAGGCAACCTAGACTTTGCTAACTACTACAGGAAGTTCCATACCTCAGAGCTTTTAATAGTCACAAACCTATCCTATTATATGAAGTACATCAGATTACAGCATTCACTTCTGCACCCCGTATACTTCAGGCTCTCTGATGCCCAATTTCTTCATCAGTCTCCTCTTCAGCACCTTCAGATCTCCCAGGACCCTGTATACACATATTGACCTGTGTTGTACACATCAGTCCATTTCCCCACTCCCTAGAGTAGACCACTGGCAATGGTCTCCTCCTGTTTGGCCCTTCTCTGTATCCAATGACCTATACTGCTCCCCAACTTCCTAAGACTGTAGCTAGGAATTTGGTTTCTTTGGGTTGTTTCTTTGGGAAGGTCTATGCCCCCCCCCCGCCCATGCCTTGGACAAACCACTTAAGGATCTGGGTTAGTTAAAAATAGGCAGTCGTACCACTCTCCTTTTAGCTATAAAGAAGCAAAGTGAACAAGCAGAGAGGCACAATCAGCAAGCATTTTATTTTTAATTCTCTCCCTCTCTCAGAAACCAAACCTCTTCCTAGTGCCCAGTATTTCTAGAAGAGGCCAAGCACAAATGTCTAAGAAATGCTATCTGAGGTGTTGAGTTCCTGGCTTTTTGCCACACTTGCTATTGTGACCTTGAGCACTTGGATTGACTTTCTGGTCCTATTTCTTTGCAGGTTCTTCACCATTTGGGGTGTTCATGTGCATGCACACACGTGTGTGTGTGTGCATTTGTGTGTGTGCATGTGTGTGTGTGTTGAGAGAGAGAGAGAGAGTGTGTGTGTAAGGGTAAAGGTGATCATTTCTTACTATGGGGCTTTATGCCATGGTTTCCCTCACCCTAGCTTCTGACAGTCCTTCATTCTAGCAGCAACTTCTTTTCCTAAGAATTCCCTTGGAGCCCAGAGTGAGACTCCAGTCAGGCCCTGATTTGATGATAATACATTCTTCCCTGCTGGGTCTGTGCTCAGTACCTTCAGTCAGAACAATAAAATATCCCTAGCAGTACACTTCCTAAAATCTGTGAGCTGGAGAGAGGATATGCATCCAGTGGTAACTGAGATGGGTCCAAAACTGGGCAGGGCAGGAGCCTCTGGGCAGAAGCATGGGCATAAACAGGAGGCTCAGGCCCCTGTCTGGATGGGCTGATTCGAGGGACAGATGAGGGACAGAGCTTATGGTACCCATGGACAGACATGCTGCAGGACAGGGACTGTACAACTTTTGTCTTTGCGGTTCAGTTGTTACCTCACACTCTTCCCCACAGGTCCTTGTAGCTGGGATGCAGAATTGAAAGAATTCTGGAGATTATTTCTGTACCTGGCCCAGATGGTCTGGGCACACAGTGATAGTTCCTGATACCAATGTGCCATGCCCACTATCCTTTTGCATGATTCTTGGCCAGGTAGATTCTTTTTAATGAGGAAATAGCTCAGAGAGGCTAAATAACTTGTCCAGGCTACATACCCATAGCTAGATTTATTTCAGAAGTACCATCTTGGTTCATTTGACAATCGGTATCCAATTTTAATGAGGCAGTAGTCTGGAAGCACCAGAAAAACGGTTTTATCTGTGTGATAAGTGTCTTGAGACAAATGCAGACCAGAGTTACCTTCATCATGAGAAGTTGCCATGCAGCAAAGGGAGCCACTGGCAAGGCTGTGGCCTCTACAATCCTTTACCCTAGAGCACTTGCCATTTGCTGTCCTCCAGGAGGAAGGGAAGAAAGCTGGCAGGGTGGTGTCTTCAAAGAGGAAATCCCTAGTACTAATTGGCACTCAGAGACCTTTGGACTAATTAACCTGCTTATTTGTCTCTCTAGAGTAAATTAGAGGTTTTAGCTGGGGAGGGCAGAAGAGAGGTATTTGCTAGTGGCCACCTCCTTTGGGCTTTAGATTGCTTCACAGCAGGTGGTATGGACTGCAGAGGAGGTAGGGGTTAGGTGTGGGCTACTGGGAAGCAAAGGGGAGAGAGTGGGCTGCAGAGCAGTAGTTATGAACAACCAACTGCAGTGGTCTGCCTCTTACCCCCTCCCATGTGCACTGCTCTAGAAACATGCACATTGGGCCCCTAGGACACAAGTAGGTGGATTCTGGTTTCTGGACTCTGGGTCTCTTAGAGACTGCACCTACAATTCAAAGAGGGAAGGGCGTGGAAGAATTTATACCTTGTTCACTGGAAGCTCCTGTACAGAACTTTTTCCAACTCCTCTGCCCCAGCAAGTGACATATGGAGCTCTTCCTTGGGGGGTACCAGGCCCCTTGAGCCTTTCAGTCACTATGGATTAAAGGCACGGCTCCTGGTGTGATACAAAATGTGATCTGTTCATTTTACAGTACTGTTTCAGATTCTAACCTCAGCTCTTTTATCGCCTAGATGCCCAGACTAGTGTGGGTCTCCCACAGTTTATTTATTATTCCTGGTAGGAGAAAGGAGACATGGCTAGTTTTTTTTCTTCTCCAGTTCTTCTCTTTGAAGTAGGGTACTAGGGGTAGGGGATGACTCTGTGGGGGTGAGCTGCTGTGCTTGTCAAGAGGTTGCTACTATTTCTCAGGCTGAGCACCACTGTGATGAATGTGTATATAATGTTTCATGCTTATCTTATATTTTAAGCCAATGCTTCCAAGACACAGGAAACTGTGGGGGTTCTCTGGTGCCTGGTGCCCTTTAACTTAGCTTGACACCCTTAGCTTGCTGGCTACTCAGGCTCTTTGCCCAACAGTAAAGGGAGGTATTTTCAAGTAACTTTGTTGGATGCCAATTTTGCAAGATGCTCTGTATCCTTGCTTAGACCTAGCCTTGCTTGGGGAGACCTGCTTATGTTTAGTGTCCTTTCCTGATCCCACAGGGGCCCACAGCATTGTCAACAGTGGCCTCATTCCCTCGATGGTTTGGAAACTGCAGAAGGAGCAAGAGTTTAACCAGGTCCTGCTCCTGGACGTGCTGGCATCCTGCCTTATGGAGGATGCCACCTCAGCACTGAACACTAACGTGGTGCTCTTACTAAAGGAGAAGCTCACCAGTCCCAATGATGAGATCCGAATGAAAGCTGCCCACACGCTGACTGCCATCAGGTGAGGCTTTGGCAAGTGGGGCAGGTTGGACACATAAGGTAACAATTGTTGATCCAGCAGTGAGCCAGTTGAGGGCCTTCATCTAGCTGGAACTCTGTGGTTCTGTAGGTGCAGGTTCTGCAGGTCTACGAGGGTCCTGAAGGTGCCTCGAGAGGAGAGAAGAATAATCCTATTTCTTTTCTTTTTTTTTTTTTTTTTTTTTGGTTTTTGGGCCACACCCAGTAACGCTCAGGGGTTACGCCTGGCTATGCGCTCAGAAGTTGCTCCTGGCTTGGGGGACCATATGGGAACCGGGGGATCAAACTGCAGTCCTTCCTAGGCAAGCGCAGACAAGGCATGCACCTTACCTCCAGTGCCACAGCCCGGCCCCAGAATCCTATTTCTTAAGTTGTATGTGGGATGAGAGACCTGTGGTTGCCCATGGCTTAACATTGATAGCCCCGTTATCCAGGAAATCTCACATTTTAGGCATAGTGAGGTTGTTGATCTTCCTGTTACCCTCCTCACTTCCAAGAGAAAGACAAGCACAGGAGCACAGAGACAATCATGTAGGTCACTTAAGTCTTCACAATGTCTCTGTGTTTTTTATTTTATTTTATTTTATTATTATTATTTTTTATAGATTTGATGATCCTTCTTTAAGAAAAGTGGTCTCCTTCTTTTATGGATGTGGAAACTGAGGCCTAGTGTCTAGTTATTCATATCCATCAACACACATAATTGCAGTTTAACCCTGGGTCTGGGATCTGAGGATGCACAATGGCAGGGAGCAGGGTATAGGGAGGCAGGCTTTGTGTAACCTAGACAGCAATAGTCTTTCTGGTCCCTCTCCTTGTACAGACCCTACATGCTGTAAGTGTGGTCTCTTCTTTTTTTGCCTTGGTCCCTCTTGCCTGGTCTAGCCCCATCTTTTTTCTGCCTGAAATTTACCGTGGAGATTTAGGTCTGTGTTTCTATATTTGTGGCCACTGATACAGGTTCCTGTTAGGCTTGTGAGCATGCAGTTATCAGTGTTCCACCACTGTTAGATCATTTCATGCCTTTGCAAATATGTATTTACTGTGTCATTGGGTCCAACCACTTGCTAATTCTATAGGAATAAGTACTCCCAAGCTTTGCTTAATTCTTCTAAGCCAGCCTAGTTTGAGTGTCACCTCAAAGCTCTGTTCACTACCGGAGATAGTGGATCCAGTGGATCTAAACAGGAAGAATCAGCCCACCTCCACTCTTGAAGACACATAGCATCGGTTGGATATATTTTTGGTGATTGTAGCCTGGGAGCCAATCCCACTCTTGCCCTTGAGTGGTAAAGTTAAGGGACGTTATCTAGTGCATAAGACACATCTTGCCAAACAGTTTTCTACTTGACACAAAATGTTAAGAGTATGGTTCCAAGGTAGACACTTCTCCCACCTCAATGTCTGGAGCACATCCCACATCCCACGCTAGGTGCTCAGTCAGAACTTGGTGCAGGAGTAATGTGAAGACAGAATCTTTGATCAAGATTCCAAAATCAAAAGCTCATCTCAGTATCAGAGCTAATAACTGGCAGCCCTGTTTTCTTTAAGCTATGCTCCTGCACATGAAACCAAAGATTTAGTAAGGGTTCTATCCACAGAAGTGTTCTTCTCTGGGGATAATATTAACAGTCTCACAGTTTGGGAAACGCTCAGTCTACCCTTATTATCACAGATTAATACAATACTTGTATCAGAAGTGACCTAAAAATCTCACTTTGCACAAATGCCCAACTGAGAGCCACTCCTCCAAGTGTTTTGCTGGCAACTTTCTCCCATTTACATGGCTCAACCATCTTTGGGAGATCTGACTTCTGTGGAATGAAAAGGAATGTTCCATGTAGTTGATTTCTCCTGTTTTGGAGGTCAGTAGATGTGTGTCTGCTTTATTCTTTTAGTGGTACTTTAGGGAAAGACTACATATCTCTAAGCATCAGTTATTCAAACCCTAGTAGCCTCAGGTTGTGCTGCTATGTATATATATGCTAAGCATGGAGATTGAAGCACTCACAGAAAATCACTTCCTCTGGTGTCTCCTGGGAAGATTCTAGAATGCACCCCTGTCCTCTCAAGTGTTACCACCCAACTATATCTTCTCTCACACAGTATCCCTCTGGAGGGTAAAAAGCAGGTATGTCAATTCAATGTCATACCTATCCTGGTGGAGCTACTGAAAGACAAAGTGAAGGAAGTACAGGCCAACGCTGCTGGGGTACTCATGTTTGCCACAGTGATCACTGAAGGTAAGATAGTCTACTGTCCAGGTAGGTACAAGTGGGAGGACAATCACCTGGGTGGTCATCTGTGCTACCCACAAAGGTCACTGAAGCTCCTACTGTGTTGGTTGCCACAAGAGCTTTCAAAACTCTGGGTCATGTGCTCAGCATCCAAGGGTTACCTCCTCCCTGCACAATCAAAATACTCATGAGGACTGACTGAAGTTATTTTAAGTTTATATCCTAGGCTTCACCATCCCTCTTTTCTGGCCACAGGGCCTTCAGGAACTTGTTGCCACTCTCCAGTCTTACAAATTAACACTAGTTTCCTTGTCTTTTCCCACAGGATAATCCCTTGGTCTGAATTTTATGCCTCATACCTAGGATCTTTGTGGTTTATGATCCTGGAATGGATTTCCTTTCTCTTTATGTTTTTATTTCTGAGTCTTTAGTACTATAGTCTTCAATTCACTGACCAGTGCTTATACTTAAATATAGAAGTGTTGAAAACCCATGGGTCTACTGCCTTGGTTATAATGGTTGGTTCATGCACTATTATTCTGGAAAAGTGCTGGCCCACAAGTGTAATCAGCTCTAAGAATGCTGGTCTAAGTAAACTTTGTTTGCCTACTGCTTTTTTGTTTGTTTGTTTGTTTTTGGGTCACACCTGGCAGCGCTCAGGGGTTACTCCTGGCTCTACGCTCAGAAATTGCTCCTGGCAGGCTCGGGGGACCATAGGGGATGCTGGGATTTGAGCCACCATCCTTCTGCATGAAAGGCAAAAACGCCCTACCTCCATGCTATCTCTCCAGCCCCATTGCCTACTGTCTTTGATCAAGATCATTTTTCTCAGTGCAAAAGTGAGGGCCAGATAAAAGTATAAGATGATCTTTCCTACCTTCCAACCCTAGACAGTTTTACACTTTGAGTCACTCAAATTGTGTCTAACCTTAGGAATCATGGCTGGGTTTCATAACTGAGGCAGGTTCTATAAGTTGTAAGCTCTGAAAACAATCTGACTCCATTGGCCCCACCAGCTCTCATGTTTATCAGGTATTACAGAGAGGACTGTCTGGGCCTGTTTTTAATCTCTTGTACTGCAGAGCCCTCTGGTATTGAGCCAGCATCCCCAGATTTGTTACAAGGAGAATTTGAGACACGCCTGAGCAGGGTTTGATGGGGCTACCCCAGAGTCACAGTCCTCTTTCATTTAGTCAAGATAGTGACTCTGGGGCAGGTATACCTTCTCAGTGCATATCTCATGGGTATTTTCAGTTCAGTCTATCTGCCCAGGGAAATATCTAGGAAGTATGAGACTACATTTTCCAGGAAACTAAAGCCAAGCCTCTGCCCTGTGCCTTATTCTTGGCTGCATTATCCAAGTTTAAATGTCTCAGACTAAGATAGTTACACATGGTTCAGTATGAGAGTGATGAGTGAGATGGTGAAGTACTTATGTTGTGGGCACAGGACAGGGCAAGGCATCTTTCAGGAGAGAAGTGTTAGCCCAAAGTCAATGGAAGTTGACAGACAGTGAGAGTGGTTAGATAGGTTTTGATCACAAAGAATGGAATTCACTGAGCATAACATGAAGGCTGGGGTATGGAGCAGTCATACAACTTTTTTACAGTGAGGACTGGGAAAGGGAGGAGAATGGTTAGGAGAGCCATCTCATTTTCATGGCTGCATCACACATGAGGAAATAGGTGCCATGAAGTCAGAATGACATATATATGTGCTTTCAATTTGGGCTTTTTTTTTTTTAGCTCAGCTGTACTCAGGACTTGCTCCTGGCTCTGTGTTCAAGGATCACTCCTGGTGGTACTTAGGAGACCATATGTAGTGTCAGGGATAAACTGCATTCAAGGCAAGCACCTTAACCCTCATACTATCTCTTTGGCTCAAATATATGTATATATTGTTCTTGGCAAAGGGATAGGTGTTAAATAATTAATTTCACTTAAATAATTGTATTTTAACTTTTCAAAGGCCATTTATTTTATCTTGTAAGATAGCCAATTAGAAATCTGGAGGGGTTGAACTTGATGAAACTTGTCCTGGGATAGAAGCAGATAAAGTTGCATGGCCTATGTGGGTATGACAGAGGGAATCTAGGTAAAGGGTGACACTTCCCTGAGTGTCTTTATATTGGGTAGGGGTATATATTGACTTTATATTGAGTAGAGGTCGAGCTGTGAGATAAGAGCAACTGGGACAAAGGGGCCTTTCAGTAACACCTGGTATTGGTGATCAACAGGTAAGTATGCAGCCCTGGACTCAGATGCCATTCCCCTACTGCTAAACTTGCTGGAATCACCATTGTCCAAGGCACGCCTAAATGCAGTCAAGACTCTCACCATGCTGGCTGAGGCCCCTGAGGGCCGGAAGATCCTGCAGTCTCATGTGACCTTATTCCGGTCCTTGGAGGGAGATAGTAGTGTCGCTGTGAAGCAAGCAGCCAAGATTGCCATCAAAGTCATAGAGTGGAAACCATAATCCTCTTTGTCTCATAAGTACTGTGCCCCAATAAATTGGCTAAATTTCTGTGCTTCATCTGAATGGCTACTCTATGTTTCTGGAATATGATAACCTCTCCCTGTCTTCTGACAATGTGGGAATTCCAGGTATAGAACATGGGTTGTTAGATTATAGGGGATGGACTCAATTCCATAATTGACTCAGGGACAAGGGGCAAACATGTCTTTCTCCTCTTTCTGGGACTAACAGTTCCTTGGAAGAGACTAACAGTCCCTTCAGAAGGTAGAGAACATGACAGCACTCAAGTGACAAGGTGGAGAATCAACAAGGAGGTGAGTGGGAGAAATGGAACAGGGTCAGGCAGTAACCAAACTTCTACTTAAATGACCAGGCCCTTGGGATTTTGGAGGTACATTCCTATCCAACCCCATTTGTCTTCCCCTCACATTGTTCCGTAGGAAAGAAGATGAAAGGTTGCAAACCCAATTTGGTTTTTGGTGGAGGTGGGTGAGTTTTAAGAGGTACCCCCAGGGATAAATGTACCTTAAGACCATCCCCCAAACAGCTTAACTTCTCTTCAAATCCATAAAACCACCTCATAAGCTCTTGGTAAAACCTGAGGTCAACCACATTCTTGCCCTCCCCCAGAATGGTCTTCTGGGGAATCTTCCATCTGTGCCTCCATTTGCTTCTTTGAGAGCCTCACTGCAGTGAAACAGGTTAAGGAGGAAGCATAAGTAAGAAACCAAAAATGCATGATAACTTCCTAGTTTCCAATATCTACCATTGCTTAATAAATTATCAAGCTAATTCTGACTTAAGCTAAGAAGCAGCAGGAGTTAAGTTTAGCTTCAGTGCTGAGCTTGTTTATTTGGGTTGAGCTGAAGTCTACCATTTCCTTCTGCGTTTTTTGAGCCACCACCCCCATACTATAAACAAGGTTTCTCTCTTTACATTACCAACCAGTAGTACCATTTCCTGCTGGACAGAACCTCCCCAAGCTGGTGGGATACCTGCTTCTCCTAGAATAAACACCATCATAAACAGAATCCCTACTTGAGTTTCCACTTGCAGTCCTTTTATTGATCACCAGGGGCCTTCACTTTATTACAAAATACAGACGTTTGTGTCCCTATAATTAGAGATTTAACACAAGTCTGCCTTCTTATTCCGAAAAGAGCTGCTGAGTTGAGCTGGGTTTTAGGTTAAATCTCATTCTCAGAAACAAACAAACAAAAATAAAAAATAAAAAAGGTCCACTAGGAGGAAACATTTCCCCCCCACACCCCCAGGAAGAAGAGGTTCAAGCAGTTCAGTTTTGCCTATTCCAATCCCTCAACAACCTATTGTATGTTGCTTCATCTTGCTCATCTTCCCAAAGGATTCTGGGTAAGGTCACTAGTCTTCTATCTGCTAAGACCATCAATTTTGGGGCTTGACCTAATATAGTGATATGGGTGCCCATCATGTGATGCCCGACTTGGTTGGTCTGTAGGGTCTTTTCTGATTTTCTTTTCCTTTACTTGACCAACAGTATTGTTATCTCTACTCAAGGCCCTTTCCTATCTTGTGACAGTCTCTTCTGCCTGTCTTCTGTGGATCTCTTCTGCCAGATTACTATCATAACCTGGCCCAACTCTGTTTTCTATTGCCATAACTAATTTTTCAGTCCTATTCTCTTAGTTATAAGCCGCTTTATTTATCTTAACACTATTAAATGTCTCTGGCAAGAGACACCAATTCCTTATAAACTTCCAAAAAGTAGGAGAAGAGGGAACACTTTCCAACCTTGGATGTGATTAATATTAACTTGATAAGCAAGATAAGTTTATCAAAATAAATTTATAGATCAACAATAATTTGAATATAGACACATAAATTCAATCACATATTTTTCAAATTAAATCAGCAACATAAAAAAGCATTATACATTTTACTTTATGGCCAACTGAACATGTAGCTTTAATTTAATATATAAAAGCAAACTAATGTAATATAATGGAAAAATTGATATTATCTTTTTTTGGGAGGGGGGTCATACCCGGCAGTGCTCAGGGGTTACTCCTGGCTCAATGCTCAGAAATCACTCCTGGCAAGCTAGGGAGACCATATGGGATGCCAGGATTTGAACCACCGTCCTTCTGCACGCAAAGCAAACGCCTTACTACTGTGCTATCTCTCCGGTCCCAAAATTTATATTATCTTCATAGATAACAATTGCAAAAATAGAACAGTTATCGATGACAGTGCAAATAAGAAGAAAATACCTGCAAATTTGGAATGGAAGGGAATATATCTCTCAACATGACAAAGAACATAGCAACAACTCACCACTAACTAACTTTTCCCAAAGATAAGTAAAAACTCTTAGAATTTCTACTAACATTGCACTGGGAGTATGAGAGGAAAAAAAGGACATCTAATGTGAGAAGGGAAAATACCATATGATTTCACTTATCAGTGGAATATAGAAAAACAAAATAAGAAAACAGACTATGAGATGATGGCATACTCATGGCTCTTGATTACAAAAGCACTATTACCAAGTTATATGGAGAAGGAAGTAAGAGGAGGACTAGAATTGACTTAAGACAAATAATATGGAGTATTGGACACTTTGGTGGTGGAAGTACAGTAACTTTGTATATCAAAGTCAT
This sequence comes from Crocidura indochinensis, assembly GCA_004027635.1. Classification (NCBI taxonomy): domain Eukaryota; kingdom Metazoa; phylum Chordata; class Mammalia; order Eulipotyphla; family Soricidae; genus Crocidura; species Crocidura indochinensis. The sequence goes on along the minus strand of PVKC010008059.1, from coordinate 17,003 downwards.
AAAGGCTAAAACTATTGTGACTATCTTGTGTAACTTACAATTAAATGAAAAAATTTAGTACATTCAGATTGGAAATAAATATAGATTATTTCTTTTTCTTTTCATTTTTTTGTTTTTTTTTTGGGGGGGGGCACAGCTGGTGTTGCTCAGGGCTTACTTCTAGCTTTGCAATCACTCCTAGCAGGCTTGGGGGACCATATGATATGTCAGGGATCAAACCCGGGTCCATCCTGGGTCATCAGCATGCAAATGCCCTACCAGTATGCTATCACTTCGACCCCAAGTAGAGATTATTTCTATGTAATGTTTAGATGATGCTCTAGGTGAAAAAAAGTCCCATATATAGTGACATGAAAAAGAATAAAAGTATCTAGGAATAAATTTATCAAAAGAAGTACCTAACCAGTATACTAAAACAAAATGTTGAAATAAATGTTTGTGGATCAGATCAGACCACTTAATACTGTCATGATGGTAATAAACACCTTTATGCAACTTAAACTTGTCACAAATATGCTCAACTTTTTCCCCTAGAGACCTATCTTTGAAATTGGACTGCATCGCTACATTCTGAAGCCAAAAATATCACCCTTGCCTCTACCTCACTCACTCAAGTCCTATTATTTATTATTGTTGGATTTTTAAATGCTATCATTTCTATTACTAACTTGTATCTGATCATCTTTGGATATTGCTGTTTTCTTTTCCTCTTTCTGGTAATGACCTGCAAATATGACCTTGTCAAGTTCTCTGAAAGTGCAACCAGGGACTTAAGACCTCAAAACATATAACACTTGGGTGTCAGGGCTCTGCCCACTGTGCCCTCCCCACCATCTGCTGTTCTCCCACACACAGGCCAGCCGTGTCTTGGCATCTTCAGTTATGCCCCACATTCTTCCCTCATGTCTTCCCACACATTATCCCTTCTGCTATGCAGCTCGTTGAATTAGTCCTTTTGTCATGGAAGCTTTCTCTGATGGCTAGGGTGGCCACAGTGAACAATTCTGTCCTATGAACTGCGGTGAATTTTAATCCTTTCTAAAAGGGTTGTTTTGTGTCTTGAAATGTAATAATTCACTGATACCTGGAAGGAAAACAGAAGGTCATATGACATGATGGACCTCATTGTTTGTTTACTCCATAGATCATGTATTCTGCTCATGACTAATTTCTTGCATTGATCTCATACACACTAGAGGCACTGTAAATATCAGTTGAAGGATTAAGCTAAGGATGAGGTTCTGCCCTGTGAATGTACCCTCAGAGAGTAATTTTTGTGATTTTAAATTTAAGGGATATGAAACTTTTACTAAAGACACATCTCATTAACTTTTTTTGTTCTTTTTGGGTCACACCCAGCAGTGCTTGGGGTTACTCCTGACTCTGCCCTCAGAAATCACTCCTGGCAGCCCTGGGGGACCATATGGGATGCTGGGAATCAACCAAGGTCCGTCCTGGGTTGACCGTGTGCAAGGCAAATGTCCTACCACTGTGCTATCGCTCTGGCCCTCTAATTAATTTTGGTTTTAGAAAAAGAAAAAAATAGGGAGACTTCGGGAAACCTCTCGAGGAAAACATCTCAGAAGAGGTCTATACTTGAAAACTAAAAAAAAAATCTAACCCTGGGTGTAGTTCCCAATCTTGTCTCAATTCCAGGCATTGCATTTTGTTTTAATTTAGTTAAAGAATGGTACTTTACAGGGCCCGGGAGATAGCATGGAGGTAAGGCGTTTGCCTTTCATGCAAAAGGTCATCGGTTTGAATCCCGGTGCCCCATATGGTCCCCCCGTGCCTGCCAGGAGCGATTTCTGAGCATGGAGCCAGGAGTAACCCCTGAGCACTGCTGGGTGTGACCCAAAAACCAAAAAAAGAAAAAAAAAAGAATGGTACTTTATAAAGTTAATTATTTTGAGTTTTAGGCATATTATATTTTAACAACAACAACCTTACCATGTAAAATCCCATCACCAGTGCTCCCATACACCCATTATTCCCCTCATCTCTATTCCCCATTCCCTGCCTGACACTTTGCTAGGTGTATTGCAAAGTTTGATGGTTGTATTTTTGATCTAATGTTTTTAGTGTTGTTGAGCCTTTGCTTTGGAAAAAAATCTCATTTTTATACCACACTTCCACATCACCAGTTTAACTGAAGCCTCATTCTGTTACTCTGCTTTATCATCTTCCTTCCTTTCTACCTTGATTTCTTTGCTTCTCATTCCTCCCTAAACTCTGAGATCAAGAATGATCTACATATCTCCTCTTTACTACTCTACATTTCCTCATTCAGCCAATTTCAAGTATTCTTAGAGCGGGAGGAACAAACTCAGAAAGGAGAGAGGGTCTTGTTCCACCTGTCTTCTGGAGGGGCAGCATCCAGCATCCAGGCAGAGCTGACTTGGAAGGAGCTTTATATTCCAGGGCAGAGACTGCCTCAATTCAATCACTGGAAGCAACAGAAGCAGCAGTTTCCATCCATTGGCAGCTTTGGCTCCAGCTGACCTATGTGGGTGATTGATGATGGGTACTGCCTTATGGGGAGATCCTTGCTGTGAGTGAAACTTTCACAAGCTAGCATTTTAGCTCCCATGGCTTTATCTCTAAAAGGAAGAGAAATAGGCTTAAAACAGATTGGATATAGGAAGGAAATGGTGAAGTAATCACAAGCAAAAATCCCAAATATATCTAGAGCTAAAAAGCCAAAATTAAATTTAAAGTGAAAGTCAGTGTTTATGCAGTTTATACAGTCTCTGAGCCATTTGGAGAAAATGACTCATTGTGTATAAAGGAACAGATGTTCTCGTTTGCATAGTCTCTGCAATCAGGAATGGACTTCACTCTGTCCCATCGGTGTGCCTGCCCTGCAGCTGGTGGCACTGGATGCATGACACAGAGAAAACATTTTCATTAGTGTAATGCTTGGTTCCATATCCGTGGGTCTCCCGGGAGGAATCACTTCCTCTTCTTCCTGATGAGGCAGTTTGAGCTGCGGCAGCTTTCCTGCTTTTCCCAGATGCTTCTGGACCCTAGTTGCTTTTGGAGTAGTAAATGTGGCAGAAGATTTGCAATCAGAAAGAATACCCTGCTGGCCCTGACACCTCCTTCCCCGCACCCCCAGAAACCAATAGTTCACCACACCCTATCCTTTCTCATGTGTCATGATGCTTTGCATCTTTTCCCAATTCACCAAGCTCTCCTTTTGGAGGTATTACTGATTTCTGGGGTGGAGGGGCACACCTGGCAGTGCTCAGTTCTTACTCCTAGCCCTGTGCTCAGAGATCACTCTTGGCATTGTTTAGGAGAACATATGGTGTGCTGGGGCTTGAACCTGGGTTGGCTCTATGCAGGGTAAACACTCTACCCATTGTACTGTCACTCTTGCCCAGTGTTGCTGCATTTTTATCCCTTTGATTTGTCATCATTTTCCATCTCCCCACAACCTTCTAGTTGCCTTTGCTGGGGTTGGTTTGGGACCCAGCTTTAACTCCAGGCCTCAATAATATTTTGGGACTTTCTGAAACTTCTCTGGTTCTCTATAAGTACAGTTGGAATGGGATGAATGTGTACAAGTTATAAAGTCCTGCTGGACATAGGAGAGTAACTTTCTAGGGGTCACATCTCAGTGGCAAGTTCAAATGAAATACCAACTCCTATCATGAACTATAGTTATAAACTGGATATAAAGCTCCCACCATCCTCAAAAGCTGAAAATGCTAAGATTAATTCAGGGGAAGTAAGGGCTTCCTGCGGACAATGCTTGCCTTCTACAAGCATCACATGCAGATGACCCTGATCCTCTGGATCAGAGAAACACACTATATTTTTGGCCACATATGGCAGTGCTCAGGGATGACTACTAATTTTTTGCTTATGGATCATTCCTGGCATGCTCAGGGGACCATATGGGGTGCCAGAGACTGAACTTGGGTGTGCAGCATGCAAAGTAAGCATCCTATCTGCTGTATTATTTTTTTCTTGGCCATTGGAAGATCACACTTTGAAGGGAATTGCATCATTTTGGAGCAGGACCTTCAGGAAAGTCTCTAGTGTGTCTGTTATTCCCTGTCTTAGGCACACATCCAAACCCAGAACTATAGTCTAAGGCTGTGAAATGGAAAAAAAAAGAGGAGAGGAGGAGAGAGAGAAAGGAGAGAGAAGACAAATGTTTGTCACAGATGCAGACAGGGAAGCAGGGGGAAGAGCAAGAGGGAAACTGGTAACATTGAAGGTAGGAAATGTGTACAGATGAAGGGTATTGGACTTTGTATGATTGAAACTCAGTCACAAACAACTTTTTTTTTTGTTTGTTTTTGGGTCACACCCGGCAGTGCTCAGGGGTTACTCCTGGCTCCATGCTCAGAAATTGCTCCTGGCAGGCACGGGGGACCATATGGGGCACCGGGATTCGAACCGATGACCTTTAGCATGAAAGGCAAACGCCTTACCTCCATGCTATCTTCCGGGTCCCACAAACAATTTTTTAACTGTTCATCTCATGGCGATTCAACAAAATAATTTATTTATGAAAAATCAAATTAGAACAAGAGGCTGTGCCTTTGAGGCCCTTATGTTGTCACTACCCTTCAAAGTATGGAAGAAAAACAATAACGTTTGGAGAAATAGAGAGTGCCCCGATTTCAGGCAAATATCTTCTTCAGGCTGGTACCTGTCTGTCTCATGACCTGGCCTCAAAATTGCCAAACTGAACTCTTAAATGGTAGTCACTAATATTTTATAGGAGACAAACCTAGGAATTAGAGAAAAACTTCCATTTATTTCCTATGTCCTCTGAGTGAAAATGCCTAACTCTGGGCTTTTAATGTTTGCTTGTATGTCAGTACAATTCTAGGTGACTGTTTCTCAGGGTTTGCCCAGGCATGAGTCAGCACCATGGCCAGTTCCACGGAGGGCCCTGCTGTGCCAGGAATGATTCTTCAGGAGGCAAGCTCAGCTGAATTGGATGCCAGCAGTGCAACTTGTTCACTGCCTCATCCTGTTAGGCAGCCACCCACACCAACTATATACAAGGCTGAGGAGCACCTGGGATGATGGATCCCACCATCCCAAGATGGATGAGTCTATTCCAGGGGAAGATGACTGAGTCATAGCATATAAAATAGGGAGTGAGATGGTCTGTCACTACACTCTGACCTGTTCTGTCAGATGCTCATGTTGCAGTCATGTGGCTGCCAGATTAGCTACCAGAATGGCTGCTGATTGTATGCAAATGTTGCTGCTTATGAAAGGCCAAATAGGAATGTGTGTGATAGTCTGTGGAATAGGCCAGTACTTTTTATTTTATTTTATGGGCCATACCTGGTGGTGCTCAGGATTATTACTCCTGGCTCTGTGCTCAGAAATTGCTCCTGGAAGGCTTGAGGGAACCATATGGGATGCCAGGGTTGAACCTAGGTCAGCTGCCTGCAAGGCAAATGCCATACCCACTGTGCTATCACATATCTTTTAGAATCAGACTGCTGGGGTTCAAACCCCAGCTTCATCATTCCCTGGTAATATAATATGCCCGTGGAACATAACTATTCAGTGCCTCATTATCCATATCTAAAATGATAATATTGGTCACACCTATTATACATTCTATAAATTTTAAAAGTCCCTGACTCATCATGATGCTCAGCTTTAGGATTCCATCACCTAACCAGCTAGATCAGAACTCCTTATTCTTTTGAGCAGTCAGGGAACTGTGTCATACTAGGAGGAGAAGCTGCCTAGCACCCTTGGCCTGCTGCTGCTGGAAGAGGGATTCCACTGAAAAAATAAACAGGACAGAGCAGATACGGGAGCTACTTTCCACTCAGAAACCTCTTTCAGTGATTAAAGATAAGCATGGGGGGCCAGAGAGATAGCAAAGCAGTAGGATGTTTGCCTTGCATGCAGCCGATCCAGGATGGATGGTGTTTCGAATCCCAGCATCCCATATGGTCCCCCGAGCTTACCAGGAGTAATTTCTTTCTTTTTTTGGGGGGGCACACCTGGTGATGCTTAGGGGTTACTCTGGGTATGCACTCAGAAATCGTTCCTGGCTCGGGGGCCCATATGGGACCCCGGGGGATCTAACCACGATCCATCCTAGGCTAGCACTGGCAAGGCAGATGCTTTACCGCTTGCACCACTGCTCCGGCCCCGCTAGGAGTGATTTCTGAGTGCAGAGTTGAGCACCGCCAGGTAAGACTACCCCCCCCCCCCAAAGATAAGCATGGTCTCTGCCCATATGCCTTCATCTGGTCCTAGTTCTCAGCTGAGCTCAGCTGCTCAAGCTCAGGATATATGCAGATGCACAAAGGGGGACATGACTTGCCTTCAAGTCTGGAAACTGGTAATGTATTTCAACTAATTGTACTGTTTTGAGAATGAGGAATTGCCTTGATAATGAGGAAAAGCAGAATGAAAAACTAAGTGAATTTTCTAATAAGTCAGATCTGGAATAAATAGGTTTTAATTGATCAAATAAGACTTGGTATATTTGCATCTTATTCCCCTTCTACCCAGTCAGATTGGGTCTCCTGTTCCCAACCAGGTCATCACAAATCAACCTCTCAAGACAAAATAGTGGAATTGAAATCCTATTGTTTTGATGGCAGATATATTGATTTTTAACTTTTAATTATTTTTATTTGAATTTAGGGTTTGGACCACACCTGGTAGTATTCAAAGCTTAATCCTGACTATGTTCAGGGATCACTTCTGGGAGTCTTGGGGATAGTAGGCAGTTCCAGAGATTGAACTAGTATTGGTTACATGTAAGCCAAGTATCTTATCTCTCTGATCCTTAATTGTTTCTTAAGGGGGACAAATGTATACATTTTCTATCCAATCACATATTCAGCCTCCTGTGATAAAGTTGCTAGATCTGCTACAAGAGTCTGTACCTATAGTCCCCATCCTAGTTGTGGTGAGTAAAAAGCTTTGCTTTCTGATCCACAAACACTGACTGATTCATAAACAATCATTCCCCTTTCATCTTCTCCTCACCTCTCACAGATACTCTTGTGTTCCCAGGAGCACATGACATTCTGTTTGGGAGCTGGTAAACAATCAGTACTTGGCTGTCTGAGACAGGGCAGAACCCAAAGCCCTGAAAGTTGGTAGCAGAATGGAAAATCATGAGCACATTGGAGAAATTATAATCCTGAACAGCAGGAAAATTTAAAATTATCACTCACCCTGCCCTACCTCCAGCACCTCTAGGTGCCTGAAGTAGGGAAGTTTCCTACTGGTACTAATGTAGGGGGAGTGTGTTATTGATGTGTGCAACCTGGACAGTCTTGATTTAAAATTTTCCATCACTCAGTTATTCCAAGTGGGCTGTATGTGAGAGAAAGGAATCAAGTTAGAAAAAAATAAATATTGTTCCTTAAGACTATTTGTTTAATTTTTCAAAGAAGTCATACCCAACAGTGGCTATATCCATTCCCAAGGACTCTTGAAAAAATTATGGGGTGCTAGGGATTTAATTCAGGGCTTCACAAATGATATGTGCCTTACCACTTGAGCTATATTCCTGATCTACAAATGGAAAATACTTAGCTGAAAGGAAACTGATTAGAGGGGAGACTCTAGGCTGGGCTAGGATATCCTAAGTAAATCTTTCAAGTTTACCCCTTTTATCCATATCCTGAGCTAAATTGTAAGAGAGGCAATTGAGTTCTGTCTTAAGACACCTCAGACACCCAGGTCACTCGCCACCTTTCTTTCACTTAACCTTTTTGCTAAGGTTAAGTCTTTGTCCAGCTAAGACATGATTGAGACAGACCAGGGTCCAACCTGCCAATTATTAGTCTGGTACTTTGGATCAATGACTTCATTTCTCTAATTTCTGTATTTCTAGTATCTCAACCTAGGTGGACTGACCTTTGTTTCCTGGACATAGAGATCATGCAGGGAGTCTGAGAGAAGTCTATTTGGAGTCAGAGCCTGCCAAAGACAGTTGACAGCATTATTGTCCCTTCCTTCTTCCCGTGACTTAATTTTCTCTTAGTGGGTGACATCAGGGTCTGCCCTGAGTATATTAATTCACTGAGATTAATGAACCTAATACTTTCAAAACATAGATGCCTTTTGAAAAGCAAAGTTTTCATAATTAAACAAAACTGTGATTATTGAAAAGCTATTTTGTTTAGATTTTTAAAAATAAAACCTTTATTTAAACACCATGATTACAAGCATGATTGTAGTTGGGGTTCAGTCATAAACAAAACACCCCCCCTTTACCAGTGCAGCATTCCTACCACCAATGCCCCCTGTTCCAAACATCTGCTGAATTCAGACAGGCATTCTAGTTCTCTCACTCATTAAGATTGTCATGATAGTTGTTAGTGTAGTTATTCCCCTAACTTCACTCACCACTCTTTGTGGTGAGCTTCATATTGTGAGCCTGTCCTTCCAGCCCTCATCTCTATTGTCTCTGGGCATTATTACAATAATGCCTTTAATTTTTCTTAAAAACCATATATGACTGAGACTATTTTGTATCTCCCTCTGACTTATTTCACTCAGCATAATAGATTCCATTTCATCCATGTATAGGAAAATTTCATGACTTCATCTTTCCTGAGAACTGCATAATATTCCATTGTGTATATGTACCACAGTTCCTTTAGCCTTTCATTTGTTGAAGGGCATATTGGTTGCTTCCAGAGTCTGGAAATTGTAAATAGTGCTGCAATGAATACAGGTGTGAGGAAAGGATTTTTGTATTGTATTTTTGTGTTCCTAGGGTATATCCCTAGGAGTGGTATACCTAGATCATATGGGAGCTCAATTTCCAGTTTTTTTGAGGAAACTCCATATTGTTTTTCATAAAGGCTGGACTAGATGGCATTTCTACCAGCAGTGAATAAGAGTTCCTTTATCTCCACATCCCAGTCAGCACTGATTGTTCTTTGTGATGTGTGTCAGTCTCTGTGGCATGAGATGGTACCTCATCATTGTTTAGATTTGCATCTCCCAGATGATTAGTGATGTAGAGCATTTTTTCATGTGTCTTGGCCATTTGTATTTCTTCTTTGAGGAAGTGTCTGTTCATTCCTTCTCCCCATTTTTTGATGGGGTTAGATCTATTTTTTTCTTTTTTCTCTTTTGGTGACACTTGGTAATGCTCAGGGGTTACTCCTGGCTATGCGCTCAGAAATCACTCTTGGCTTGGGGGACCATATGGGATGCTGGCAGATTGAACCACGGTCCGTCCTAGGTCAGATGCATGCAAGGCAAATGCTCTACCGCTGCACCACTGCTCTGGCCCCAGATGTTTTTTTTTCTTGTTAAGTTCTGTAAGTATCTTGTATACAGTATTTTCAATATTAGCCCCTTTTCTGATGGGTACTGGGTGAATAGTTTCTCCCATTCTGTAGGTGGCTTTTGTATCCTAGGAGGCATTTCTGTGTTTGTTTATTTCTTGTCTCACCTAATTCTTTTCTGCTATTTATCATACTCACATAATTTTTCATTTTGGGGGTTGTCTCATTTAATGAATTTATTTTGGTTTTTGGGTCACACCTAATGGCGCTCAGAGTTTCTCCTGGCTCTGTGCTCAGAAATTACTCTTGGCAGGCTCGGGGGACCATATGGGATGCCGGGATTGGAACCACTGTCCATCCTGGATTGGCTGCTTGCAAGGCAAACGCCCTAATGCTGTGCTATCTCTCCAGCCCTTAATGAAAAAAAATTTTTAATATAGGGGCAAGAACAGTAGAACAGTGGGTAGGGCATTTGCCTTTTATGGAGTCAACATTGGTTTCATCCCTGGCATTCCATATGATCTTGTGAGTGCCACCAGGATTAATCCTTATTACTGAGTACTATTGGATGTTGCCTCAATATTTTTTAATTTAAATTTTTTGCTTTGTTTTTGGCCACACCGAAGGTGCTCAAGACTTTCTCCTGGCTCTGTGCTCAGGGATCACACCTGACTGTTCTAAGGGACCATATGGATGCTGGAATTCAAAACTCAGGTTGGGTCATGTGCAAGGCAAGAGCTCTACCAGATGAACTATCAGTCCTTACCCAATTTACATTTTATGAGTTAAAAATCTGCAATTTACAATACTGTTAGTAATGGTTTATCATGTACATAATTCCAATATCATAACTATCATGAGTGTAACCACCTCCCTCCACCAAACACTTCAATTCCCAAAGCCCTTCCTTTTCACCCCTCCACTAAATTGTGTGAATCAGTTCTCCTGTTTTGTTTCCTTTGTTCCTACCTTGATGTACATTTAATTTCCAACGTGAAAGAGATTATTATGTATCTGTTTTTTTTCCTTTTGCATAAGTTCACTCAATATATTATTCTCTAGTTCTGTTCATGTTGCTGAAAATCACATGATTTTGTTTTTTCTTGGACATGCATAGTATTCCATTGTGTACTGCAAATCCACTTTTAATGGCTTCAGGAATTCATTGACTTTTCTCCAATTTTCCATTTACTAAGACTAAAGACTTGCTATAGTATGTCTTAACAAAAGCACTTAAATACTTAGAAGGCCAAAATAGCTCAACAGTGTGAATTACAACTTTTCATGTGAGAGGGTTGGGTTTGACTTAAGCTCTTTGATAAGCAAAGACCTCAGAGCACCACTGTTTGTGCCCCTCCCCCCAAATCCAGACCAACCAACAAACAGAGGTACTTACATGTTTACTTGAAATGAAGCCTTAAAGTAAGGAGATTGCTAGATGGTCAATGTAGAGGATCGACATTATAGAGGATTATGACACAATAGAAATAGTAAAGCCTCAACAATTATAGGGCAGGCACTACTTTACAAGCGACTTCAGGTACTGTGAAGAAACTTCAATGGTTTCAATAAGGCCCACAACCCCCTGAAGGCACTCTGTCATGTTAGAAATACATGGGATGCTTATTATATCTTATAGGTCATTTAGATAACTTAAGAATATTGGACAAACACAGTAATCATGTTCAAACCAGGCCAGCTCAGTACACTCACTCTTTTTTAAAATTTTATCATTATTTTATTTAAACAGTGGTTACAAGATTGTTCACAATACGGTTATTTTTCACTAAAGATAAAGTTGTTAATGATTGAGCTACAGTCATGCAGTGTACAACCTTCAGCAGTATGCATTTCCTGCCACCAACCTCTCAACCTCCTTGATACCCTCTTCCCTCCCACTACCCTCTTCCACCTGCTCCTGGAGCAGACATTTTACTTCACTCTCTCTCTTTTATTTTTTGACACTGTTGTTTGCACTACTGTTAATGAGGGAGTGCCATGCATGTTACTTTATCCCCTTCCAACATCCAGTCATGTACTCTTTTCTTGAATAAGATGTCAACTGAGCCATGAAAGATCATGGATGCACTCCTAGGTAGCACAAAGCTGGCCCTCTCAGGAGGAGAGGGTGAGTCAAGCCCCCACCCTGCCAAAGCCAGGCTTTCTGCCTCCATCACCATTTCCCCAATAGCCTGCCTTATAACTGACTTCTACTATTCCCTATGAGGATGCTGATCTGACCACACTTCAAGTGTGTGAGGTGTTGGGTTTATATCACCAAGACTTTTTTTGGAGTGAGTGCAGGTACCCTCCCCATTATCTCCCTTCTTCTGGGAAAGCCTAGCAGCTGCAATCATGCCCACAAATGAAATTGCTGTGCTCAAACTGGGCCTTCTTCCAGGATGCTCTGCAGTAGAATATATTCCTCTACATTAAGTAGTATCATAGCTCTAAATTTCTGGAGAACTTTATTTGATGCTGTCATCCCTAAAGGAACACCCCAATTTAACACATATATGGACATATATGGACATATAACAGCAAGAGCTCACTAAACTTGCCATTGACATCATTGGTGATACAATAATTTTCACAAGTGAGCTTACTATTGTACTTTATATTTTTCTTTCTTTTGCTTTTCTTCTCTTCCATTTTATTTTTCTTTCCATTTTTCCAATGACTTTGCTTTTACTTATTTATAAGCAAATGTATTGTGTCAACTATGTAGTGCACTTTCTTTAAATAAATAAAATAAAAAATATTGGAAATAAGGGCCGGAGCAATGGTGCAAGTGGTAGTGTTTGCCTTGCACACAGCTAACCTAGGACAGACCACGGTTCGATCCTCTGACATGCCATATGGTCCCTCAAGCCAGGAGTTATTCCTGGCTATGCGCTAGCCAGGAATAACTCCTGAGCGTCACTGGGTGTGGCCCCAAAACAACAACAACAAAAAATTGGAAATAGGCAGGGGCGATAGTACAGTGGGTAGGTAGGGCGTGCTATTGACCCTAATTCAATCCCCAGCAACCCATATGGTTACCCAAGAATGACAGCTCTTTAGCTGTTCTGAGTGTGGCCCCAAACAAAACAAAAAAATTATTGGAAACACTTTTTTTCTTATATGACAAACATCTTATATCTCAAATGTAGTATACCCATAAAATGTCTCAGGAAGGAGAGATTATACAGTATGTATAAAAAAAACAGCTTGGACAAGGTGCTGAAACGTCAAATAAATAATCCATGATAATCATATTTAAAGAAAACATGTAGGAAGGAAAATATAGAAAAATGTGAGCAGTTATGTCAGATGAGTATACCTTTGATAGGGTGGTTGAGGGGGTCTAGGAAAGTTATCTAGATTGAAGAAGTATTCTGGAAATGCTTGTAAACTTGGACGAGTGTAGTATGAGAAATAGGTCCTATATTTTTAATTTATTGGATGAAAGGCCACAATAACTTAGGCTTGATATGGTAAGTCAAGGGAATATTCTCATATTCTCATAACTGTCCAGCCCTCATGATAATGCCCTTCCTATAAGATCAAAGAGAAACAGTCCCAGAACCAACCCAATGCACCCCCTTTCCTTGGTGGAGCAAGAAATACTAATAAATGAACAGATGTCAGATTATTTAAGATAAATGAGAGAAAATAACAGTCAGGTAGAGAAGGCAAAAGATATTCCTGGCAAAGTAATGAATGAAGGGAAGTCATAAAATGCATGGCACACAGTGTCTAGGTTTTAGGAACAAAGTTTAAATTTAGAGAGCAAGTAATGAGAGGCATAGAGGGATCAGATAATGATGCACCTCAGACATTGTCTTCAGGAACTTGTGTGAGACCTGAATATTCAATAAAAGGAAACAAGATAGGAGTTAAATAAATAAAACAATCTAGAAAATTGTGCTTTCAAAAATATTGTTGATGAAGTGATTAAACCATATTTTGGGGCCTTAAGGTTTACTAGTGACTGGAAGAGATGGTTTTCATCATGGGGAAGGTGAAAGTTACCTATAATTATACACCCACCATGAGTGTGGTGCATTCATGTCTAGACAGAGGCAGTAGAAGAATATTTCCTGTAGCAGATATGTGGTTGGAAACATGGTGCACACCTTGCATTGTCTATGGCATGATTGAAATTGAATTTATATTGCAAAGGAAGCAAAGCTTTTTAATCAAAGAAATCCTTCTCTAGATGTAATGAAATAGTTCATCAGACCATACTGATCTAAGAGGAAATAATTTCTCAGAAGAAATTGCTGCAACAGGGGCCGGCGAGGTGGCACTAGAGGTAAGGCAAGCGCTAGCCAAGGATCAGGACCGCAGTTCGATCCCCTGACATCCCGTATGGTCCCCCCAAGCCAGGGGCAATTTCTGAGCGCTTAGCCAGGAGTAACCCCTGAGCATTAAACGGGTGTGGCCGAAAAACCAAACCAAACCAAAACAAAACAAAACAAAAGAAATTGCTGCAACAATATTCACCCTCAAAGCACAAGACACTGTAGTGTCTTGATTCACAGGCAAGCTGTCATATAGTGCCACATGGTAGTAATACAACACTCACCTACTTGCTTGATAACTTTTTTTTCAAGCATAAGGAAAAAAGCAGCAATAAGTGGCACCAGATAATTATTAATTTTAAGCATGTCTTCAAATATAAGTGGCTGATGATACTGTATAGGATTGCATAATAGAAACTGCATTGGTAGTAATAGCAAATAGGATTATAGAAAATGCCTATAAATTAAACTTCCTGTCAATGGCAAGTTGGTGAGCTTTTATTCCTTGCCAAAAAATGCCCACAAACCACAATCTGTTGACTCAGTTATATTTTAGATTAGATTCATGTTCAGAAGCACGGCATAGAAGAGAATGCTATACTACTCTAGGGCCATCATGCTGCTGACAAAAAATCTTTAATTTCTGAGCAAATAAAATTGAGTGTATATTTGTCTATTTCTGGATTATAGAAAATACTTTCACACTTTCAGGGTGGGTTTATGATCATCATACATACACATGTACATATATGAGTAATAATAAATTTCTTGAGAGATAACACATTAACATTTTCAGACAGATTGCATAGCACTTGCTTTTAAATATTTCAACAAGTTCAGAAACTTAACATTTAAATTTTGCTAAAAATTTGAAGAAACTGAGTAGACTCCAAATGTTCATTGCTTTTCCTAAGTAAGTCTTTTTAATATTCATCCATATATAAAATTATCCTAAGTCAAATATCACCCCTAGTATGAATAAATCTTAGTTATAAGAGCTTAAAATATCTTTTGTGAGAGATTTGATATAAGCTAGAAATGACTAATTTATTGATAGTTCAAACTGAGGCAAGAATGTGCACTGTAGCTTCTGTAAGGATAAAATAGCTGGCATACAGCTAGTTTCCCACAGACAACAAAGATAAATTCTTGTCTAAATATAAAAGCGACATTGGAAGAAACAGTTCAAAGAGATAGAAATGTGGAGGGATTCTACCTTTAAATAACAGAACTGTACCAGGTGCTATGTACACTCACCCATTTCATTGAGGCCTCTTCCTAGTCAGTATAATGTGGTATAGCTATAAGCTAAGTAGAAAAAGTTTTTACTGAACTGAGAGATAAATCTGTAGAGGGGGATTTAGAGTGGTTGAAAAAGGGGGGAAATCAAGTCGGAAGAGCACCGTGGGTAATGTAAAGCTTGTATGCATATTGAGGTGTAAAAACTATATTCTCAGAAATAATTTGATATTGTAAGTCACTAACATATGAATATTTTTGTTGTTTTGGGAACACATCTGGCAGTACTCAGGGCTTTCTTCTAGCCTTGTGCTCAGGGCTTACTCTTGGTAGACTCAAGGTACCATATAGGATGCTAAAAAACAAACCCATGTCAGTCATGTGCGAGGCAAAGCCCTACCTCTAATATCTTTCCAATTACAACATCAACAAATTTTTAATTTAAAAAATAGAGGGAAAGCCCAGACAGGTATGGCTCGAAATCCAAAACCAAACAAACCAACACAAAAGAGAGCAAGGGACCAGAGCTATAGTACAGTGGTAGTAGAGTGCTCACCTTGCACACAACCAACCTGGATTTGATCCCTGGCCTCCCAGATGGTACTCTCAGCCCACAAGGAGAGAGCCCTGAGTGCATATCTAATAGTAGTTATAAGCACTATGTGATGTGACCCCCAAATAACAACAAAGAAAGAGAGCCACAGGAGAAAGTATATAAAATGCATATATATACAATATATATAAACTCCTCTTAAGCCTCTGCTGATTTCTGAACTGTGCATGGATATGAAAGAATTATTAAATAGCTAACCAATTAGCATGTGTTAGAAGGCAAAGGAAGATGAGCAAATATTTTCATCACTAGCTTCAGTAGAAGAGATAAATTATTAAGTTAGGCTATCTTGAGTTTTTTTCCTTCCAATTTATTGAGACACCAAGATTTACAATACTGTTAATAATAGTTCCATGACATCAGGATGCTCACTTCCCTCCACCAATGTCTCTAAACCTATCTCCACTAAGTAAGCTCAGCGTTTTCTTTTTTATTATTGTCATATACTCAGTGATGCTCAGGGGTTACTTCTGGATCTGCACTCAGAAATCACTCCTCGCAGTGCTTGGGAGAGACCATATGAGATAAACATTCTATCTGACTGTACTATTTCTCTGGCCACTAAGCTCAGTTTTATAGACCCATCTTCCAGTTTTTTTTTTGCCATTGTAGCACCCTTACTATATATCTTTATATCCTACCCATGAGAAAGCTCATTCTGAATCTGCCTCTCTCTTTCTGACTTGAGTTTTTGACTGAAAATCTGTAAGTGTCAGGCATTGGCAATAGAGACTATATACTAGAAGTAAGAATTTTTCATAACACTAAAAGGAAAACTGAAAGACTCATATTATCAATGTGTAAATTAGGTCCAACCAAGTTTATAATGGTCATCTAACAACTATACTAGAACAAAAACCAGTACTCTTCAGAGGAACATGATTCTAAATCTCTACAATGTTCTGTAAACAATAACATTGATTGGGCCTATGAAGAAATATGGAAATGTGACCCAGAGTCAAGGACAAAAAGCAATCAACACAAATTGACCCCAAGATGTTCAGATATTAAATTAGTAGAAAAATTATCATCTAGGATCAGAAAGATAGTGCAGGGGTTAAGGCACTTGCTTAACCAACCATGATTTGATCCCTCAAACTACATAGTTTCCTGAGAAACTCCAGGTGTGACCTCTAAGCATAGATCTTGGAGTATCCCATTAAACCAAGCTTTGTTTTTTTGGGGGGGGGGGGTCACACCTGGCGGTGTTCTGATTACTCCTGGCTCTGTGCTCAGAAATCGCTCCTGATACTGGGATGCCGGGATTTGAACCAATGTCAGTCCTGGGTCTGCCGCTTTCCAGGCAAACACCCTACCAACTGTGCTATCTCTCCAGCCCGATCTTGGAGTATCCCTAAGCAGTACCAATTGTGGCCTAATCTCCCATCCTAGGGAAAAACATCTGTATTTATTGTAGCTATATTAATGGTTTAAAGAAAATATGTGTTATGAGTTAGCAACTGGAGAGTCATGACAAAAAATGAAAACTACAGAAAATTTAAAAAGGAACCATACAGGGACTGGAAAGAGAGTACAATGGGTAGGGCTTTTACCTTGCACATGACCAACCTGAGTTCAGCATCCCATATGGTCCAAGAACACCCATTG
>PVKC010008058.1:0-28658 GCA_004027635.1 Crocidura indochinensis | reverse complement strand
AATCATCATGATATAGAGTTAAAAAGTTTTTGGTAGTTTGATAAAAACATCATATAATGTCCCAATCTACATCCTTTCATAAGTGTTCATTTCCTGCCACCACTCTTTTTAATTACCCTTCCTCCACCACACTCTTCATGACTCTATGGTAGGTGATTTTATTCTCTCTTTCATTTTTTCTTTTTAGGTACCATGGATTGCAATTCTGTTACTGAGGGTATAGCATGCATATCATTGTATTTTCTTTAATACCTAAATTTGTCCAAAGTGATTTATTTCAGCTACTATTGCTATAGTGATCCCTTTTCTGTCTTATCTGTACTATTGTCTTTGGCTATTATTATCATACTATGGCATTATATATATATATATATATATGTATATATCCTGCAAATGGATTTAATCATTCTATGGCTATCTATCTCCCTCTGACTCATTTTACTTAGCATGATACTTTCTATATCTATTCAGATATAAGAAAATTTCACGACTTCACTTTTTTCTAACTGCTTCATAGTATTCCATTGTTTGATGTATAGAGTTTCTTTATCTATTCATCTGTTCTTTCACACTTGTGTTGTTTACTGATTCACTATTCACTATTGTGAATAGTGCTGCAATAAAAATAGGAGTGCAGAGCCCCATGCACTGTGTTTTTGGACCATTAGGTGTACTCCTAGGAGTGGTAAATATGGGTTATATGGAAGCTCAATTACTTGTGTTTTGAGGAAATTCCATATTGTTTTCCCAAAAAGGCTGGATTATTTGACATTCTCACCAGCAGTGAACGATAGTCCTATTCTCTCTGCATCCAGACCTGCTCTGGTTGTTCTTTTCGAGGTGTGTCAGTGTCTGTCATGTGAGATGATATCACATTGTTGTTTTGATTTGCCTCTTTCTCCCTTACGATAAATGATGTGGAGCATTTTTCATATGCTTTTTAGCCATCCGTATTCCTCTTTAAGGAAATCTCTGTCCCCTTTTGGATGGAGTCTGATGTATTTTCTTGTTAAAGTTTACCAGTGCTTCATATATTTTGATGAGTGAGATCATTGATGAGTGCAATCACCGATTAATAAGGTACCTCTTATCAGATCAGTAATGGGTTAATAGACCTTCCCATTTCATGGGTGTTACTTGAATCTGGTCCTCATTTCCTTTGAGGTTCAGAAGCTTCTTAGTTTAATGCAGTACCATTTTCTCATCTTTATTTCTACTTGCTTGCTCAGTGGTGTTTCATCCTTGAAGATGCTTTCAGCGTCAATGGCATGAAGAATTCTTCCTATGTTTTTCTCTGTGTACCTTATGCTTTCAGGTATAATATCAAGGATTTTTTTTTTGTTTATTTGTCTGTTTTTTTGGAGACCACATTCAGTAATGCTCAAGGGTTACTCCTGCTTATGTGCTCAGAAATCGCTCCTGGCTTGGGGACCATATGGGATGCCAGGGATCAAGCCGAAGTCTTTCCTGGATTGGCTGCATGCAAGGCAAACACCCTACTGCTGAGCTATTGCTCCAGCCCCTCTTTTTTTAATTTTTGTGTGTTTTCTTAAGTGTGTGTGTGAGAAATTGGAGACAAGAGTATCAGCGAGAGCTACGTGGGACCCTAAGGTTGTGGGTGTAGGATGCAGGTCCCTGCCTCCTATGGACTCTTGTTTGTCCTGCACTGACTTCACCACTTCACAATGGGCCTGATGACCTTACTCAATGCTGTGCCCCACTTACCCCAGGCCCTCTCTCCAGGACAGTCCTAGGCTGCCTTTGTCCCTTGGATCTTTTGACCCCCTTGAACCCTGAAAGGACACATAGAGGAGAGGGAGATCTATTATCTTTTGACAATTAATAGAGTGTTCCAAGCCTCATTCAGTTCCTGCAGACAAACCCTGCAAATTAGAAAATCAGGAGACTGACTCATGCATGAAAAAAGGGCCAGGAAATTTTCAGAACGCAATCTGTCATGTCCTCCATGTCCTAGAGAGGAATTTGACTCTGGTACTCTAGTGCCAGTATTTATAAGCACATGCCCTTGCTTCTTGACTGTGTGTTTGTTTATACTACATTTTTCTATATTTTCTATATTTTTCCCTGAGGCCTTTGCCCCTGGGGAACTGGGGTTTGTGGTTTGGGGCCACCTCCTAGAGGAATGTGAAGAAAGCTCAACAACTTGTTCTCACTGGGATTGACTGTTCCAACTCTTTGGCCAGATACTTGGTCCACTTGAGCCCACCCACCCCTGGGAAGTCCTTTTCAGGCCTGTCTTAGCCTGCCTCTGAGCTTGGCAACAAGGGATTATTTTGGTTCCTTCTCTCCAGGAGCCTTCCAAGGTCTGTGTTTCCTGAGGGATGTCACTGACTCTGTCAACCTCGACAACCGATGCCAAGACCCAAAGGCAGGGGGAAAGAGGAACCCTTGGGTACTGGCTCTGGCAACAGCTCACCTTTCACCATATCTTGTCTTTTGCTCTTCCTGCACTTGCAGGGCTGTGTTGAATTCTGAAAGGGCAGAAGAAAACAGGCGCTGAGAATGACTGCTCTCTAGAGTGGCTATGTAAGCTCAGTGTTGAGGAACAATTACACAGTTCCTTGTTCACCAAAGCAGTTCTGTGGCTTTCTTTCCTTCTACTCATTTGCTCAGAAGAAACACAAGGAGCCTCACTATGTGACCCTCCATTAATTCCTTCCTTTTCTTGGCTCAGGGACACATTTATACTCAGACTTTAGTTGCCTAGCTCTGTCAGGAGAAAACTACTCAGAAACTCAGAGGCCTCCATTGGCTGCAAAGGGTCACATACTTGCCAGGGGAAGGTACCTGGTTCACCATGGATAGGGGCCTGGCCTTCCACAGACCTCCCAACTCTAAGTTCTCTATTCTTTGACTACTGCTAACTCCTAGGATTTCTCCTAGAAGATTCCAAGGGCCCCACTTCAATCTAATTCTCTAGACATTCTTGAGCTCACTCCACACTTCCTTTGCCTAGCCTGGCTAGTCCTCAGAAGTGTAAGATTTTTTTCATTCCTGAGAATAGTAGACCTCACATTTCCCATGGCAGGAATGTCTTCAGTTGCTTCAGAAAGGCAACATGGTAACAGCAGAGAAGATCATATTATCTTGGGTTCCCTATGGTCTTACCTCCTGGATGTTTTTAGGCATGGTGTAGATGGCTTCTTCCAGTTAAAGGGAAGTACTGCAAAGAAAGTACCCAGGGCACAAAAGATGGGAACGATTCCACCAGTAACCCAGGTAGTAAAATTCCAAATATACAAAATGAAAATGATATTCAGAGTAAAGAAAAAAGTTTTTCCATCTGAATGGCACAGTTGCCCAGAGGCAAATGAACATTGGTCCTCTGGGTGGGCACTAAACCTCAGAGTCTCATCACTATCAGGTCATCTTGTCATAAAAGACCCCTGCTAGCAGGAGTGGTCATAGTAGAGGAGGAATTTTGTCAATGCGCCTAACTCAGCTCCTCCACCTATCTGACTTCCCAATAACAGGTTTCACTGCCAGAAACCCTCAGTGAATTCCACTGGGAACTTTCAAATCTCCAGTTTATGTACGATGTCTGCTTTCAGTATGTCTTACTTCATATGTCTGTCCCAACTTTTCTTTTCAGTTTGTAAATCTCAGGAGCTTTATCTTGAGAATGCCTCTGTCTTTCTCCAACTTTCCTACATCATACCTTTTTCCTTGCAGTATCGCAGATAGTTGATGCAGGTTTATCACATGCTTATGTGGATTTTATCACATCATGTTTTTTTAAAGCAGTTTATTTATTTATTTATTGGTTTTGGGGCCACACCCGGTGATGCTTCGGGGTTACTCCTGGCTCTGTGCTCAGAAATCTCTCATGGAAGGCTTAGGGGACCATGTGGGATATCAGGAATCAAATCAGGTTCTTTCTAGGTCTTCTACATGCAAGGCAAATGCCTTTCCATGTTAAGGACATGTCTACATAGGGTAAGACTTTCTAGGCCATCTTCATGTTTGTTTGTTGAGTTGTTTTTTTTTTTGGGGGGGTGGGCACACCTGGTGACACTCAGGGGTTACTACTGGCTATATGCTCAGAAATCACCCCTGGCTTGAGGGACCATATGGGACACTGGGAGGGTGGGTGGAGGGGGTCAAACTGCAGTTAGTCCTAGGCTATCAAGTGCAAGGGAGATGCCTTATGCCTTGCACCACTGCTCAGGCTCCATTCCCATGTTGATCTGGCCTCATATGTACATCGGCCAAGTCTGGGGAATTTGGTTGTGACAGAAGGAACTCTGTCCTCCCCAGAATAGAGAGGACCTCTATTAATAGAGAGGACGCTCTAGGGCCTGATTGGTTCAGAACTGCAGAACCCAACCTGTTAATTAACTCATTAAAAGCTAAGGACTGTCTTTCACCTAGCAGTGAAGAGTCACTGCTGAAATCAAAAAGAACCCCTGTAGATTTAGCTGACTTAGCTTCTAGGTCCAGGGCAGAATGCAGAGTCCTCATTCTCCTGCTGATAATGGTGACTGCAGGACAACTGGCAAGAATGAACATCGATTTGCTTGTGGACTATATTTGGACTCCTTTTCCAGATTGAGGATGGACAGGGCTATTCATCTCTGATCTTCTCTGTGGGATGGTCCTCGGATCCATTTCTAACACTGACACTCTGCCAGGCAAGTCAGAGCAGCTAAACAGAAAACTGAAGTTGGTGTGTCATCTACCAAGAAGGTGACACGTTTGCTCTGTATTAGGAATATAAACATTAGTTGGTATCATCATAACTGGGGTCAACAAAACATGAAAAATACACATGCCTGAAAAAAGCTATTATAAGCATTTCATTAGTATACAATCAAATGTACATTGAAGCACTCTAAGCTTCAAGGTATTTCTCTATCTGTATAGCAGCAATATATCCCACCATTCGAATATGGAGATAAATATGTAAAAACGTTTTATTTTTCCTACTAAATGAGCAAGTGAGGGCATGATTGAGGCCTGGGTATTGTTTATAGACTCAAAAAATGAAATTTGTTTCCACTTTAAAGATAAAAAAAAAAGAAAAAGGAAAGCCATAGACTTTTGCATATTAGTTTTGTAGTCTTGTACTTTTCTGTAAAAATATCTATTGTTTTTTAGAAAGCTTTTTGTAGGGTCTTTAGGATTTTCTAAACATAGTTTCATATTATCTACAACTAGTGAGGGCTTGGCTTCTTCTCTTTCTATCTGGATGCCCTTGATATCTTTTTCTGCTTAATTGTTATGGAAAGTAATTCTAGAACTGTATTAAATAGAATTAGAGTAGGAAACCTTGTCTTGTAACTAATTTTAGAAGCAAGGCTTTTAGTTTTTCCCTATTGAGTATAATGTTTGCCTTTGGTTTGTGGCAAATGGTTTTTTACTATATTGAGGAAAATCCTCTCTTTTCCCATCTTGTTGCGAGTGTTTTTAAACCATGAATGTGCCATGCCATTCACTGAAACATTGGTGCACATGACTCCCCTTTTGACAGGCTTCATGTTGCTCTGGTCCATCTACCTGCATTTCTTGCTCTGGGCTATATATGCCAAGTTTCCTAGAAATTCTCCTGCACACATGTCCCAATAGGGGAAGGTTGCCTTCCCAGTGGAGATGAGTTTTCTATCTAAACATTGACACCTTTCTTTTACCAAAGGTGCTTTATGCAAAACACTTGGCCCCCAACCTGCAGCAGCTTTGTTGAGGTCACAGTTGAGTTAGAAGCCAAAGAGCAAGCCCTGTTGGAGGGGTGTCAACAGCAGGGAGATGAGTGACTTCCCTCATCCAGAGTCCAGCCCAGAAATCAAGTCTTTTTCATACTAAGCAACCTCAGCAGCCTACCACAGAAGGTATAAATAAAGAAACCAAGCTCAGACAAAACCCAACTGTGGACAAGGTGCTTCAGAATCTCCTACAACTTTCTCTCAGTTACTCTTTTGATCTTATTTTCATCAGTCACTATATTGCTGGTCTAATTGTTCTACTATGCCCTACTGCATACAGATAATTATGTATCCAACTCTAGTAGCTTAATATTAGTTTGCACAGTTCCAGGGAAATGCATAGTGTTATATTTGTAATGATTCTCAGCTATCTTAGTGAATGTTTCCCAGTTGCTGTGATGTTTGATTGTATATATTATTTAGCAATTTATTTTCAAATTATGTTCTAATGTCTTTGTCCACAGAAGTCAATGAAAAAGGAATTTGAACACTATAGACTCTTATTACAGTGCCATTATATGAATGTTTTAGCAAACTTACTTTCAAACTGTATATACATATCTGCAGAAATGTTCTTATAATTTTATTTAGAGAAATTTATGAAAAAAAATTGGATGCACTAGACTTATAGTGATCAGTGTAAGAATGTTTAAAAATTTTTAAATAAGTATATCTGCAGAAAGGATCCAATGTTTATGTTCAAAGAAGTCTATGAAAAAATATGTGATATGTATAAGACAAGGATATGAAAAAAGCTTATTGAGAAAAAAAACTTATCTAAGAAAGACACATGCACAATGTAACCTATGACACTTTTTATAACCAAGTCTACCCTCATCAGCAGTGATTCCTAGGAATTAGAAAATGTCCTCATCACCTTATTTACTGCTAAAGAATGTTTTTTTCTTTTTATTTCCAAAACTTTTACTGTGCATATTCTAATTAAAAGCCACTTTGGGTTTACTGCCTCTTGTGGAGAACAATAAAACAAGAACTTTATAGCCCTTCTGAATTTTTGAACAGAAAATGGTGAATTGTTACTCTCCACCCTGCCTTTTCCCAAATAAAGGCAATCCTCCAACTTCTTCTTTCCTTCTCATGTATCCCTTTGATATGTAAATGTACATCTAGACAGGAGTAGCTTGTTATAGGTACCTTCATCATTCATTTTACTCTCCCCCTTCTGGTTTGGAAATAAAGAAGTTTTCATTTGGTTTGCTGCATAGAGACCATGAAGTGAGAAGCCTACCTGATTCCATCATTCTCTCATGACTGGCTTGGTTTATTAATTCCTTGTGGTTACCTTCTTCAGACTTGAAAATACAAAATGTGGGCTAATAGCACAGTAATATACATATAAAGATTTTTGAGTCAGACAGACTTAGTCGTAAGTGACCAAGGGAAATCTTTCAAAGTATCTGAGCATCTGGGTCCCCATCTTTAAAATATAGATATCATAGTATGCAACTTATAGAGGCTTTTTGAGCCTTAATCTTTCTCTTTTCTACTTTCTCATTATAATAACTTCCTCCAAAATAAACTGATTTTAATAGTTTTAGAGTGATATAAGTTGAGATAATGGCATAGGCCTTGAGATAGATTTCTGCTCAGGAAGTTTACTGAGAAGTGCTTTGTAATTCAGGATAGGGAATCAAGAGAAGTCAGAAGAGTTAGAGACTAAAGGAAAGTAATAGTGTAGTGTGGGTCATTCTTTGACTGTCCCACAGGGGCCTGTTGTGCTGTTACTATAAGTAGATACAGTAGTCAATGATTTGCAGCTCTGTGTTTAAAAGGCTTTGGTTCTGCATTGCTACGAGTGGGCTTATGACCTTAAACTCAGCAGTTTGTCTTCAATGAGCTTAATCCAAGAAAGAACAATTCTGAGATGGCAGCTGAGAGAACTCTGTTCTATAGGGTTGGAGCAGACCTCTGAGGTGTCAACCTAGTTCTCCTCATCCTACATGCTTGGATGGTAAGACTCTTAAATAAGCTTACCTCTTTCAGAAATAGATTCTCCAAGATTCTGGTTTGATCCATAAAAAGTCAGTAAGATGATATCCCTCTGCAAAATGCTGCTGATCTTAAGGCCCCAAATTACAGTCATCACCTTCTCTTCCATTATTCACTCAGGTCTTTCAAATCATCAGCTGCTACCTCAGCTGATGCATGTCCATTTTTGGAGGCAGGTTACTCACTTCTTCTTGAGAAGGCTGAGCTTTTTCTCATCATTCTTTTAGGACATAGTTCCTGTTTTCTTCCAATTTCCATAATTTTCAGGAGAGTACCACAAATCAATCAAACGCTAAGGTTTTTCCTGCCTCCATGGATGAAGAACAGCTATTTCCTCATATGTTTAGGATCACTTTCCTCTGACAGTATACTGAGTCTTATACTCAGTATTATTGCCTAATAACATGAATCCTAATGGGATTGCCTGTTGACCCAAAGTCTCCTTAGCTCCTTGGTGCAGATATTGACCTTCTTGGAGAAAAATGTGTACATTGGCAAATGTGTAGTGGTCTGGAACACACATTCTATAGGTGCTCTCAGGAACTGTGATAAACCTTATAGATGCTCTTTAATTCTTTGGTTCATGTAGTTTATTCTATGAGACCGAAGCTTTTGCAGGAGTCATTGCTTTAGGGCACATGTTCTGTCCAGAATGATGGTACAACATCCTCATGCAGTTCTTGGTGAAACTGTAAAATGCAGTTTCATAAGATAATTTCTATGCTTTTTGCACCCAAAAGCTTCTTATAATATGGTTTGTAACAAGACTTGTGAATCCTCTGGCCATGTGTCTTCTGCTTTCATATAGAACATTTCCCTTAATCCAGTGTATTGTGAAGAACCTATGTTGGTGGATAAATTACTTTTAAATTCAAGTGGAATGGTAATGGCTAGGGCCTAAAATTCAGAAAAGATCTTAAACAACAAGGGTTACCAGTAATCCTAGGCAAAAAGGATTACTCTTTGACAATTGGAATGATTTCATGAAATTAATTAACAAGTAATTGACTGTGACTTCTTTAGAAATACTGACACTATCTTTAGGCATAGTGACATCATTAGGAATATCACCCAGGGAAGGAACTTAAATCCAAAAGGTAGTTTTTAGATGATGTACTTTGGCATTTGGAAGAATGAGTATCTGTGTGGCACACGTTGGCATTATCTACACACCAAAAATAAATTTAATTGGCTTAAGTGGGGAAAAAGAGTGGGTGAAGAGAATGTATTGGAAGAATTTTGGATTTTGAGTTCATGAAATCTAAAAATATATTGAACAACTAAAAAGAGGTAGAAAGCAGACTGTCTCTGCAGATTTCAAATGAGAGAGTATAGAAACTAATTTAATTTAGCTTCATGTGTTCTGACCTTGGTCTGAAGTTCCCACTCTTAAATTCCTAGGGAAAAAAAGATTCAGTCTGGTTCTATCCTTTCTCCACTGATCAATATGGATACTGAAATGGAGTCATGTTTTAGAGACAATGGTCAGAGACCCTTTCACCACCACCATTCTGCAGGGAGCCACATGCATGCAGAAAAGGGAAGGTAGTGACTTTAGCTTGAACACAGGCATTCAGTTATATGATCTTCATTCTCTTCCATGAAGATGCTAATTTTTTTGTTCCTTTTTTATGAACTCTAACTTCATTGAGTATTTGTGGTCCAGTTCACCATGAATTGCAATTCACAACCCCTTTACAATAGGCAGGGAATAATTACAAGAAACATCATCTTCAATATGGAAATATATAGAAATTTCTCCTTATAACACAAAACTCCAGAAAGTGCTTTAGAAAATGTAATTTTTCTTTATTTTTTTGTTTTGTTTTTGTTTTTTGGGCCACACCCAGTGACGCTCAGGGGTTACTCCTGGCTATTCGCTCAGAAGTCGCTCCTGGCAGGCACGGGGGACCATATGGGGAACCCGGGGATCAAACCACAGTCCATCCTAGGTTAGCGCAGGCAAGGCAGGCACCTTACCTCCAGCGCCACTGCCCGGCCCCAGAAAATGTAATTTTTCTTAAGGACCCCAAAGGAAATTGTTGTTATTATTTTTTGGGGGGTGGGGTCACACCCAGCAGTGCTCAGGGGTTACTCCTGGCTCTAAGCTCAGAAATCGCTCCTGGCAGGCTCGGGAAACCATATGGGATGCCGGGATTCGAACCACTATCATTCTGCATGCAAGGATATGCCCTACCACTGTGCTATCTCCCCGGCCCATGGGAATTGTAGTTCTAATACTCTACATTTCTCTGAAATTTTCCTTTAACATTTCTCTTAGATCATGCCAATGACACCACCTCTTTGAATTCTATCCTGTCTGTAATATTATATGGTCTCTGATAATAAAGGTCACTCATTCTACATCCTTGTGAAAATTATGCCTTGACTTATAGCTTAAATCTGTAACTTCTTTAGTGGTACATCATCATTCATAACACAAAACATTTGCTTTGTAAACTAGCCATCATTGGAGTTTAGGTTTACCTGTTTGCTGACTCATAACCTCATTGATGACTAGCACCTTCTGTCACACACAGTGTAAAGGTGGTTAAAATTGTTCAGCTTCAGTTAAATTCAGTTTATTCAGTTTAATAGGCCCAGAAGAGATATACAGAAAATCTATCTTGAATAGGAAATAATTGATGGTAATAATTTTATTTTACTAAGTTTTGGGATAGCCTGAAGTAAACATATTGTACAATTTAAGGATATTTAGTAAATATACAGTATGGCTTAATTATCACCACTATCTAGTACTAAGATAGTTCATTCCTCCCCACCAAAGGAGACTATCTATTAAGCATGCACATACTTTGCCCTGTTGTCATGATGACAGCTACTAATTGTTTTTAATCTCTGGTTTTGCCCTTTATGGATATTTTGTGTAACAAGTATAATGCAATATGTAACCTTTTTGATTTGGATTTTTCCATTTTGCATAATCTTTTGCAATTCACTCACATTGTGGCATATGTTGGTAATTTATTTTTTCTTATGGATTCAATATGGGTAATATCATATTTGTACATTCATCTATTTTTAGAGGACATATTCATATTAAGAATCCCTTTGAGAGAGTTTGGAACAACCTCTGGGTAAGGGAACATGAACCAGAACAGGCTGGTTGTAAGTTAAGGTTGGTGTTTGGGGGAAAAAATCCCCAGCTTGAGTTCAGCAAAGTGTGAGACTATGTATTTCTTCCAGTCAAGGAGCTGTACAATGACACTTACTATGAGTACCACAAATCAAAGTTCATAATGGGAAAGCTGCAGAATCCTACCATACCTTGTGACTGAAGAAGCTAGTTCTGTAGACCCAACTAACACCATCCACTACATAACATTTCTGATCAAAACTGTAGAAAGAAATGTTATGAATGTTTGATGAACTTAGAAACATGATAGAATAGACAGCCCAAAAAACTAAAGAGGCTTTGAGCAAAGAAATGAGAAAACTTCACATAGAAATATCAGGGCTGGAAAAAAGGGGGAGGTGAAATGAAATCCTCACTGGAAAACCACAACAGCAGAGTAATAGTCACTGAGGACAGAATTAGTGATATAGAAGATGAGCTGCAAACACCTCATACAATAGAAGAGGTTAGTAAAAATTCTCTAAGAAAATTCTCTAAGAAAGTGAACAGACAACAATAGAACAATAGAATGGGACAAGCTCAACAGAAACAACATAAGAATCATTGGGACCAGATACCCAGGAAGAAAACTCCAATAAAGAATCAACAGTCAAGGACATCATTACTGAGAAATTCCCAGAATTAAAGAGTGCATGCAACCATATTCTGAATGTTCTAAGAGTACCACCTAAAAGAGAACCAAAGAAAAGCACCCCAAGGTACATAATAGTCACAATGATAAAAGCACAAATAAGGATAGAATACTGAAAACAGCACAATCAAAAGGGAAAATTATAAACAAAGAAGCATCCTTCAGATTTACAGCAGAATTATCAAAAGAAACACTCATAGCCTGAAGTCAGTGGTAGGATATAGTGACATAACTCAATAAAATAAAAACTTCACTGAAGGTACTTCACCAATGCAAACTTTCATTCAGATTTGAAGAAATGATTCACAACTTTGCAAATAAACAACAGCTCATAAACTTTACAGACACATAAGCAACCTTAAAGAAAAGAGTTGAAGGGTCTACTCTAAACCAAGGCAGACCCAATAAACACAACAAACTTGGACAATAATCTGACAATTAATCCCATTACAGTCATATCTCTCTCAACACCAATGAATTAAATGCATCAATTAAGAGACACAGAGTGGCAAAATGAATCAGAATGTTGAAACCAACATTCAGCTGCCTGCAAGAACACATCTTAAATATGTGGACTCAAAGTCAAAGATTGGAGGACAATAATTCAAGCAAACAACTCTCTTAAAAAGTCTGGGGTGTTTGATACTAATATCAGACAACCAATACTTTAAAGCTTGAAAAGTTTATGAGATAGGGATGGACATTTTTAATAATCAAAGGATATGTACAACTGAACAAATAATATTTCTAAACATACAAATCCAATCAGGGTCAAGCAAAATATTTAAAATAAGTGCTGATAGATTTGAAGAAAGATATCAATAGCAATACAATAATAATGGAGATTTCAATATTGCCCTATCATCCCTTGATAGGTCAACCAGGCTGGAATTTAACAAGGATACTCTGACTCTAAAGGAATAAATGGAAGAGAGTGGTTTGGCATATATAGACAACTCTCCATATCCAAAGATCTGAATATACATTCTTCTTCAATGAACATGGAACATTCTCTAAAATAGACCACATGCTGGGTCTCAAAACACACTTTTATAAAATTAAGAGTATATAAGTTATATTGACTATCTTTTCAGAATGTTATGCACTGAAATTAGAAGTTAATTACAAACATACACAAAGAACTTTAACACCTGAAAATTAAACAGCTCATTACTGAACAGTGAGTGGATTAGAGACGAAATCAAGGAGAAAATCAAAAGATTCCTGTAAACAGATAAAAATAAAGAGATGAATTTTCAGAATTGTTTTACACAATAAAAGCAATATTAGGAGGAAATTTATAGTCCTGTAAGCAATTATCAAGATAGAAAAAATGAGTCTACTTAAATAACTAAACAGAATAGCTTAAAATTTTAGAAAACGATCAACAAAATGAACCAAAAATAAGCAGACAGAAAGATATAATGAGGCACAGAGCAAAAATTAATAAACTTGAAACCCCCCCAAAATAAGAAAAAGCAAGAGCTAACTTTAAAAAAAAAAACAAAATTAATAAACTACTAGCAAGACTCATAAAGAAAGAGAAAGAAAGTTAGAAATAAATCAAATTATAAATGAAAAGGGGAAGATTAAAGCAGATACTACATACATTCAAGGTAATTAGAGATGATTTTGATAAACTCTATGCCAGAAAACAGAGAACCTGGAAGAAATGGATAAATTCTTGAACTTCTATAACCTCACAAGTATGAACCAGGATGCTGGCCTATCTGAATAATCCTATCAATCACTATTGAGGAAAATAAAATGCTAATATAATGTCTTCCCAAAAGCAAAAGCCTGGGTCCAGATGGATTCACTAGTGAATTATTTAAACCTTTTGAGAGGACCGACTGCCAATCTTTTTCAGGCTCTTTAAGGAAATTGAAGAAACAGAAACACTCCCAAATAATTTTCACAAAAATGTAACTCTGATACCAAAAGCAGACAGAGATGCCACAAAGAAGAGAACTACAGACCAATATCCTTGATGAACACAGATGCAAAGATCCTAAACAAAATCTTAGCAAATCGGCTGCTGGAGAGATAGCATGGAGGTAAGGCATTTGCCTTGCATGCAGAAGGTCGGTGGTTCAAATCCTGGCATCCCATATGGTCCCCCGAGTCTGCCAGGAGAGATGTCTGAGTGTAGAGCCAGGAGTAACCCCTGAGCGATGCTAGGTGTTACCCAAAAACCATAAACCAAAAAAAAAAAAAAATTCAAGCAAATAGGATTCAACAGCTTTTCAAGGTCATACATCATAACCAAGCAGGGGTCCTCAAACTTTTTAAACAGGGGGCCAGTTCACTGTCCCTCAGATCATTGGAGGCTGGACTATAGTAAAAACAAAAACTACAAACAAATTCCTATGCACACTGCATATATCTTATTTTGAAGTGAAGAAACAAAATGGGAACAAATACAGTATGTGGTCTGCAGGCCGTAGTTTGAGGACCA
This sequence comes from Crocidura indochinensis, assembly GCA_004027635.1. NCBI lineage: Eukaryota > Metazoa > Chordata > Mammalia > Eulipotyphla > Soricidae > Crocidura > Crocidura indochinensis. The sequence goes on along the minus strand of PVKC010008058.1, from coordinate 14,682 downwards.
CTGAAGTAGAGTTTATCCCAGAGATGTAAAATATTTTAACATAACAAATCAATCAACATAATACATCATGTCAATAAAAAGGAAAAATAAAAACAATCTGACTATATCAATAGATGCAGAGAAACATTTGACAAGGTCTAACACCCATTCATGATTAAAAAAAACTTTCAACAAGATGGGAATGGAAGGAACTTTTCTCAATATAGTCAAGGCCATTTACTACAAGCAAATCTTATACTCAATGGGGAAAAACTAAAAGACTTTCTTCTAAGACCTGATAAAAGACAAGTTTGCCTTTCCTTTGCCACTTCTATACAACATAGTACTGGAAATACTTGCCATATCAATTAAATAAGAAAAAATATCAAGAACATCTAGATAGGAAAGGAAGAATTCAAGCTCTCACTATTTGTAGATGACATGATGCTATATTTAGAAAATTCTAAAGACTCTATCAAAATACTTCTAAAAATAATAGATTTGTGTTGTAAATAGCAGACTACAAAAGTAACATTCAAAAATCCATTGTATATTTTTATATACAAATAATAAAATAGAAGCAAAAAACATTATAAAAATAAACCCATTCAAAACTGTGCTTCAGAAAATCACGTACCATAGAGTCAATTTAACTAAAGAAGTAAAAGACCTATACAAAGAAAACTATGAAACATTGCTTCAAGAAATAAAAGAGGACACTAGGAAATGGATATATCTATCCTGCTCATGGATTGGGAGGATTAACATAATTAAAATGCAATAATTGCCAAAGCATTGTACATATTTAATGCAGTTGCTCTAAGGATACTCATGACATTTTTCAAAGGAGTGGATCAAACCCTCATGGAATTCATTGGAAAAATAAATGGCCATGAATAGCTAAAGTAATCCTAGGGAAAAGAAAGATGAATAATGGCAGACCCTGAGATCAATGGAATAGGCTTAAGTATTTTGAAACTGACCCCCAGGCATACAACCAATTAATCTTTGATAAAGGGACAACAAATACAAGATGGAACAATTAAAGCCTCTTTAAAAAGTAGAGGCCAGAGAGATAGCATAGTGGCGTTTGCCTTGTAAGCAGCTGACCCAGGACCTAAGGTGGTTGGTTCAAATCCCTGTGTCCCATATGGACCCCCATGCCTGCCAGGAGCTATTTCTGAGCAGATAGCCAAGAGTAAGCCCTGAGCACCACCGGGTATGGTCCAAAAACCAAAACAATAAAAAAAGTGATGCTGGGAAAATTGTTCAATTACCTATAAAAAGGTAAAATCAAGTCTTTGCTTAATACCATGCATAAAGGTCAAATCAAAATGAATTAATGATCTTGATATCAGGCTTAAAATCATAAGGTACATGGAAAAAACGTAAGAAAAACACTTCATGATATTGAGACTAAAGGCATCTTCAAGGAGTAAACACCACTGTTCAAGCAAATGGAAGCAGAGATAAATAAATAGATCTATGTACATTAAACTGAAAAGCTTTTGCATTTCAAAAAAACCAGTAACCAGGTTAAAAAGGCTACCTATAGAATGGGAGTGGTAGGAACTATTCACCCAATACTCATCTGACAAATGGCTAATATATAAGATATATACGGTACTGACAGAACTGATCAAGAAAAATACATCTAACCCCATCAAAAATGGGGAGAAGAAATGAACATACATTTAAATGAATGAATAAAGACAGATGGCCAAAAGGCACATGAAAAAATGCTCCACATCACTAACATCAGGGATATGCAAATCAAAGCAACAATGAGGTATAATTTCACACCACATCACAAACTATAAAAACAACCAGAGCTGGTGTGGATTTGGGGAGAAAGGAACTCTCATTGACCACTGGTGGGAATGCCATCTAGTCCAGTCTTTCTAGAAAACAATATGGATATTCCTTTAAAAAAAAGTGGAAATTATGCTTCCATATGATTTAGCAATATCACTCCTAGGGATATAGCCTAGGAATTAAAATCACAATACAAAAATGACCTCTTTATTCCTATATTCATTGCAGCACAATTTACAATAGCCAGAATCTGGAAGCAACCTATGTGCACCACAGCGATAGAGTGACGAAAGAAACTTTGGTATGGAATTTTATGTAGCCATTAGGAAATTAAAGTATGAATTTTGCTTATACATGAATGGAAATGGAAAGTATTATGCTGAGCAAAATGAATCAGAGGGAGAGGGATAAACATAGAATAATCTCACATTTTCACTAGGTTATAAGCAAAATAAAAGATAGTGTGATGATGATATCATAGACTATAGAGATGAAAATCAGAAGGGCCATTCCATGGTAGGTCACTTGTCACAAAGAGTGGAGAGTGCATTTAGAGTAGAAAAGGTCTAATATCAAAACGACATTCCCCTTAATTTGTAGTAGTATAAATCACAATGTGTGTGTGTATGTGTGTGTTTGTGTGTGTGTGTGTGTGTGTGTGTGTTTGTCAGTGGCTGTTCCCGAATCTGTGCTGAGGAGTGATTTCATATGGTGATTGGGTGACAAAATGGGGTTTAAGCACTTTTAACTCTTGGATTTCTCTTGAGTCACTATTAATTAAGATATAAATAACATGTTTCAAAAGTATTAATAATCATTATGTTTAATTTTCTTGGGGGTTACATCTGGAAGCACTCAGGGGGTACTCCTGGCTCTGCGCTCAGAAATCACTACTGGCAGGCTCTGGGAACAACATGGGATGTCGGGATTCGAACCACCATCCTTCTGCATGCAGGCACACACCTTACCTTCATGCTATCTCTCTAGACCCTATGCTTAATGTTCTTAAAACATGCTGCAGTGTTCTATAAGTCTTGCAAGACTCTTTTTAGAATTTTGCCAACAAATTATGTTGGATGATGTTTAATGAACTAAAAATAGAATGACTTTATCATTTTGTTTACCTTTCATTACTTATGATGCACTGGGCCGTGATATCTGGAGTCATTTATTTTGCCTGTAATGAGAGAAGGACAGTGAGAAAATGGCTGAGCCATTTCCTCATCGCCCTCTGTCGGTCTGATCACCTTATCTCTTAGGATAGTCCTACACTTGACTGTGGCTACTTATGCCCACTTCCCTCACAAGAGATGTGAGGCATCAGTAAATAAATACTTAAGTGCACCAAAGGAGCAGCTTTTAAAGAAGTGTTTTTGTAACTCAAACATTCACTCCTTAATGTTTTATAAGTATTTCCCCCAGGAACTCCTTTTCTAGAATTGCACCATTCACTGTACCAAGGATACAGCAACTTTCTCCAAAAGGTAATATAAATGCATGCTTGAAAGTATACTGCTGGTTTGAAGGAAAGGGCAGATGGAGGGGAAAAATAATAGGGACGCAAGAAAGATTTGACAGGCCCTTAAATATCAAAGAATTTCTAATTTGAAGTGGTATCCAGAGATTTTTTTTTTTGGTTTTTTTTTTTTTTGGGTCACACCTGGCAGTGCTCAGGGGTTACTCCTGGCTCCATGCTCAGAAATTGCTCCTGGCAGGCACGGGGGACCATATGGGGCACCGGGATTCGAACCGATGACCTTCTGCATGAAAGGCAAACGCCTTACCTCCATGCTATCTCAGATTTTTTTTTGTAGGATGTTAGTTTAGAATATAGCATCACAGGGCTCTGGGAAAAATTGACTTCAAAGCAGTAAAACAGGTTTCCCAAACAGAGGTGATTTGAATGTTAAAAAATATTACAATCAGAAAGATAAGATTTTGTAGAAACATTATTTTTTAGTCGTCCCCCCCCTTGTTTTTTTGGGTTTTTTTGGGTCACACCCGGCAACGCTCAGGGTTACTCTTGGCTCTGTGCTCAGAAATTACTCCTGGCAGGCTCGGAGGATCATATGGGATGCGGGGATTCGAACCACCGTCCCTCTGCATGCAAGGCAAATGCCTCACCTCCATGCTATCTCTCCAGCCCCTAGTCCCTTTTCTTAATAATGTCTCTGCTTTCCCAAAAGACCAGCAGCTTACAGAATCACACTGAAAGGTTAGATGCTACAACAGTGGTGAGACCCTTCGATACTCTCAACACCTGTTTAGGCTAAACAGAAGGTGTTTCCGGTTAGGAAACAGAGAAGGTCAGTACTACTCGTGAACATATTGAAGTAGTAAAAGTCTGGCTTGTATCAAGTTAATGTTTCTAATTGTTTCCAAGCAGAGGAAAAACAAACATCTGCAAATAAAATAATTAGACGTTTTATCAAGTATAACAGACAACCAGAACCTGGACAGCCAAAGCAAATCTCTTAATCAAGACTGAATTTAGCATTTAAGATAATTATATCAGATGACATGTCCTTTTTGGTTTTTGTCATTAGAGATGACACTTCTATTATGATACTTAAAAGAACCCTAGCAACCAATGTTTTATGACTGGAAAGACCCTATATTAGTTTATTTTTCTCTGCCTAAATTGCTACCAGGAACACTCCTGGAGCTAATTATCCAACTTTACATCTCCCATGTTTTATTACTAGGAGACCAACTTCACCAAAGATGTTTTTTTTTTAAACTTAGTTTAATTTTATTGAAACCATTGTGATTTATTTATTTTTTATTGATTATATATATATATTTTATTTTAATCATCATGGTTTACATGTCATTCACAGTAATATTCCAGTTACATATAAACATTGTATCAGGGGAATTCCCATCACCAAGTTGTCCTCCCTCCACCTCTGTTCACATTCTGCCTCCCATATCCTCCAGGGTCTTCTAGGTTCAGTGACTCCTTCTGTTTCTGGATTATTACTTAGTGATCTTATATCTGATTGGGCTTGGTGTCTCCATTGCTTCTCCCTCTAATTGGGAGGCAGGATTAGATAGTTCGAGTTTTGTGGTTTTGTTTGGGGAAGAGTACCGTAATAGAATGGGGTAAAAATTAAGTATGCCTACAATGGGCAGAGTCCTTCTAGCAGTTCTCATCCTCAGTTTGAGAGAAGGGGAAAAGAAAAGGTGAAACACCACAACATTTTACAAAGACATGTCAAATAAGACATCTAGTGAGCACTGCAGCGATAAAGATATGCACCACATAATTGCCATGGTCTTGAGATGAAAAACATGACAGAGCGCAAAAAATCAAAGAGAAAAGAAGAAAGAAAAAGTACGTATATAAGTAAAATAGTGGACTACTACTTATATATCTACACCAAAATAAGAAGGTCGACAAAAACTAGATAAGAGAAAAATAAAATAGTAATAAGAAAAATAAATTAAAAAAGATTATTTTGAGCTTCTTGTCTCTCTCTCTTTTGTGGTTTTTGGGTCCCACCCGGTAGTGTTTAGGGGGTTACTCCTTGCTCCATGCTCAGATATTGCTCCTGGCATGCCAGGGGACCAAGTGGAACACTGGTATTCCAACCGATAATCTTCTGCGTGAAAGGCAAATGCCTTACCTCCATGCTATCTCTCTGTTCCCCACCCCTTTTTCCTTCTGCATAGGCACATTAAAAATTGGGGTCATTCGAAAAGGGAATCTCCTTGGCCTAAGAGATACAGGGTTTCCATTGTGATTTATGAAGTTCTTCATAGTTGGATTTCAGACAATGAAACAGGGCCAATCCCATCACCAGTGCGAACCTCAGTCCACCAATGTTCTCAGTGACATCCTATACCACCATCATTTGCTTGGTCTGCCAGTACAATAGGCCCACTTTAAGTTTAGATTGTTAGTTTGAGTCTCTTGATTCCATTGTTGTGACTTTGGACTAGATATTTAGTTCTGTCCTATTTTATCTCCACCAATGTACCTGAGATCACTTGGGTCCTGGCCCCCATCCATTTTTTTTATTTTTTTCTCCTTCTTAATTTTATAGAACAATGCAGAAATATGAGATATAACAAAGTAATTTGTGCCCCAAATTTTTATGAAAAAGTCGAGAACCCCTATCTAAAAGATAAAAAATGAGTGACAGTGTTTTGTATAGGTGCAGCAGAAGTTGGAGAAAATAGAAAAGTAAAACCTTTGGCCTAAAAACAGGGTGTTTCTACCCATGAAGTATCCTGCCATAAGACCAACTACAGGCTTCATGCATACTAAGTCTTTCTTCATGGTCCAATGAAACCTTCTCCACATCATGTTTGTTGCAGTCAGACTTCAATAATTAAAAATCTTAATTTTTGCACTTATCCTCTGTCGAAGTCAGGGCATCACAAAGCATCTCCTGATTTCATCTCAACCATTAGATGGCAAGGCAGTTACATCCACTCTGAAAGCAAGTCATCACTGATTTCCAAGTCATCATCAAGGTGGAGCCAACCCTGGAATAAATTAGTGCTAAGGCAATATTAGGGCTTGCCCTGGTAGGTGATTGCTGCTGTTGGTGCAGAAACTATGCCAGTTCTGAAGATGGGACCCAAGGTTCAGGGGTGAATGCCAATGCCTGAACAACTGAAGCCTAAGTCAAGTCAAAATGTTTTAATGCAAATTTCTTTCAGTGGATTCATAGACTGTCACTTATTATTTCCCTAATTCATACAAATATTTTGAGTCCTGGCTTTGCCATTACCAACTGTGAAATTTAATTAAGTTACTAGTTTCTCCAGGCTTCAGTTTTTCCTCTGTAAAATGATCAGGAAATTGGATTAATCTCTAAGGTCTCTTCAGACAAGCAGATTCTGGTTTTATGCTGTTCTTTTTACTACTGAGCACACGATATATTTCACATCTGAGGAGAATTTATGGCATACTTTCCTATAGTATATTATGAAGAAATCAGTCTTGCCGCTCATGAAAATGGTTAACATCTTAAGAACAAATGCATACCATAGGGTAATTCCTTTAAATGAAAAAAATCAGTTTTATAGATATTCAGTATTTTTATGGATATTTCTGGAAATGTTTACTTGACATCAGTTAACTTGTGACTACACTTTTCTTCCTGTCAGTATCGGTGGGGGTCCTTCTCCTGAGTACACACAGGTCTCTTATCTCTTCCTTCTTAATGTCCCCAATGAACATTAAGAAACTGGGAGAGTGTGGAAAAAAATTTTGGTGCCAGTGCTTTGGACCCACTTCTCTTCTAATTCTCTGTCGTCTGTTTGTGGCAAGATCTATTGGAAATTTTGAATCATGGTTTATTCCACCCACTCCAGCATGTACAAATGTTTCCGGAAAAAGAAAGGCATAGTTCTTGTTGAGAATTACAAAACCAAGAGTCTAACAACTTATTTTTTAAAGTGATGTGGCATTTAAGGCTTATAGACTATATAAATATCTAGGGGAAAAAGATAAGGGCCAAGGAGATATCAAGGGACAGGGACACATGATTTAGGTATCTATGAATATCTCTGCAGTTGGATTAACCCTTAGAATTGTTCCCCAACCAGCACCAGTAGGGGATCTTGAGCACTATCGGGTGTGTTCACCAAACTAAATACAAAATATACATGAAAAATATTTTAACATTAAAACATTGGGGACCTGAGTTGGAGAGATTGCACAGGGGTTAAAACATTTGCCATGCAAGTGACCAGCTCCAGTCCTTGACAATGCATATTACATATGATCCCTGAGTGTTGCCAGAAGTAATCCTGAGCAGTGACCGGAATAACATCTGAACACTAGCCCAAAATGGAAGAATCTCAAAGTACATCAAGTTCTGATATTTGGTCAGGTCAGAAAGATAGAAGACAATGAGTTTTTCAGAAGGTGCTAATGATGTTTAAATAGTGGTTCCTAAATTAGGCCAATATCATTAAAGTATGGGTGGCATATAGTTGATTTCTCTAGTTTTGTAAATGAATAACCAGATTAAAAAATTAAAAATTTATCTAAAAATTAAAAATTCAGTAACTAGCACCAGATCCACTTTTTAAATTCATGGCCATGAAATTTCATAAGATATTGTTTTCCTATTCCTTATCCAAATTCCTTGGATGCCAGATGTATCTTGAATATTTGAATTTGGAGGGCAATACAGTGTAAATATCATGTATTATGCAAACAGTCAGCAAGTTTGGGGCCCCTTACAATCAAATAGATTCATGTTTTGGCAGAGAGTCATGAATATTCACCAGGAATAAAGTGGGATAGATAAAATCTATAAATAGGTTCACTTCAGTTCAGGTCAGGAATTACAGCCAAAAGATTCAGGCCAATTAAGGTTTGCTGCCAAGAAACTTCTGGACTTTAGGACTTTCTGGATTTTATAAGTGTTGGAGTTAAGCAGCCTATATTCAATTGCCAGACTTTTCTTTTCTTTTTAGAGAGATATGAGTAGGGTCATGGTTTTCTGAACAAGAAAACAGTGTCTTCAACCTAGGCCTCTGTGCCAAGTTCTGTTCCAGTGGGTGTTTCACAGGGGAGGCTGTGAAGCCAGGGCCTCAGACAAGGATTACCAGAATCATACATGTTTCAGGGCATGGTCTTAGCACACTCAGAGAGTCTTTTAAACTGGAAGTTTATAGAGGAAACCTTTTCAATGATATCACCTATTCTTTTCTACTTGAGAGGTCACTGGAATGTGTAGGACTCCTCTGTATAAATTTATATTTGCAGCCAAATTCAGTGAAGCATATCTAATTTGAAAAGTGATGGATATCTACCATTAATGAGCTAAAGCTCTGTTATGGTAAGGTTATTTGAAAATAAAGGAAGATTAGAAGTGAAAGTGACAGTGCTACCCTCACCTCCACAGGCAGGCTATTGAGATGGGAAAGGCCTATACATAGCTGGTATATTTAACAAGTAAATTTATAATAGTTTCTTTTCACAGTGCATTACAATTAATTAACTGATGGCCTTTTTTGTTGTCATTTTTGTTCCACGGTCCTTATTGGCTCTACATCTTAGCATAGTATAACCATGAATAATTTCTACATTGTGATTGAATATAAAGTTAATGTTATGAGAACATTAAAAATTCATGCCATGGTAGTAATCTGAATTATGGTGGTAATATTATGTTTTACCCCAAATAAATTTGACCTTGCCACCTAACATGCATTAATCACTTTCTTTTGGGCATAGTAGAGAACACTAAGTGGATGTGAATAATGAATGCAATGCATTTTAGATTAATTTTAGCATTTTATTCTTTGTCTGAACACAAAATGAGGTTAAGTTAGGATTCTAGTCCTCTTTTTAAGTATTCACATTGCCAGATAGTTTAAATATTTTAGCCTGTGAGTTTCTTTCAGAACAAAAGTACTATTAGAGTAACACTAAAATAATACTAGAGCAAAAGTAAAAGTGTCCTGTAAACTTGTTGTCTTTCTCTTTATGATCAAATCTCATCTTGATTTGTATGAATTAAAATTGAGAATATCAGATTTCAACACAGCACCAAGTTACAGCAATAAATCTATATAATGACCATTGAGAGCAAGTTTATAGAAATAAGAAATTATCAAATATGTTCAAAGACAAGACTAAACTAATTGTAAAGTTTGAAGACTAAAGACTCTCTCCTAAGGTGACTCAAGTATTTGCCAAGAGATTTTTCCCATCGTCTGACTTGATGCAAACAAGAGCTTTAGGTCTAAGATTAAAAGCTTAATACTGAGCCTTAAACGTCTATGTATTCAAGATTACTGGAGTGTTATTGTTTAGTACTCAATAAAAGTATAAACTTTCTCAACTATAGAATGCAAATACTTTAAATTCTATAATTCCATAATTGTAGCAGTTATATTTTGTTGCATTCAACAATTAACTGCGGTGAAGAGGGACAAAAATAAATGAATAAAATGAAAAAACTTAAATCAGTTTTGATGGTTAAGGAAGCAATGCATTCATATTTATTTTTCATTTAGGGCAGTAATATTCAACAGGCATTTAAGTTATTGGGGCATAATTCTTTTTTTGCTAAAGAAAAAATTTTGTATAGAAATGTTCAAAGGGTGTTTGTACATAAATAAATGATGGTTTCTTCCCTGCTACCAAGATATCTATTTTCAAATTATCCTTAAAATCTATCTCACTGCATCTTCAAACTTTATGGGGATTATTTCCATTAAAAATCAGCATGAGATAAATCTTTAGTCACACGTAAGTGACTAAAATTTGTATTTTGCATTAAAATTCGAGCCTAGAGCTAACTAAGAAAGTGTTTTATAATTAGGTGATGTTTCAGACTTCTCAGATTCATTTCTTCCTGAAGGAATATGGAGAATGTTCTCTTAAGATGATTTTAGTATCTGGCTGTAGTTACTATTTATATATATATATATATATATATTAATCATTGTTGAATAAGAGTAACATGTTTCAGCATTGTTTTCAGTTTGGGCTAGACAACATGATAATGTCATGTATTAAATTTTGTCCATATAGTTCATTTAAAACCCAAAAACCAAAAAAAAAATTTATGTTTCCTAATATAATTATTAAAAATGGGGAAAGTAGTGGTAGTGCTTGCTATGGTGGCCTGGCAAACATAATCTAGTGTCTTGGTAGGGAATAGTGGTGACTCACTGTGCTTTTTTTTTTATTGATATCATTAATTAGCAGATGAACCATGATAACAATCTTCACTGTGAAATGAAATACCATGCAAAATGGGAAAATTAATCTTGCTGTTATGACTGGCAACCAGGAGCAATTAATACATGAGTGTTTTAGATAAAGATGACTTTTAAATTGAAAATATATGAAATTAATATATTCTCCATGTGTGCACTGGCTGTGAGGCATTACTTGAAAACAGAAACTTTTTCTTTGAGATTTTAGTTGCTCAGTAAATGATTTCAAATTTGGGCCTTGGATTTATGAATAGATTTTTACCGTCAGAGGCAAAGGTCTTAGAGTTTGACTTTTTAAAATAAGGCAACACTGACACTTAGATTTTTATGAATTCCTAAGACCTATTATAAAAGCAGGTCCCTTGCATTAGAGGATGAGATTTTCGGCCTTATAGAGCCTATTCAGAGAATCCCTTTGGGAATATTGGTGTTTCTTGACCTGAAACTCCTGTTTTTTTCTCCCTGACAGTAAAGTCCTGTAAATTTATTTGAGGAGAAAGAAAAAAAAAAGTGGGGGGTAAGGGAGGCATTATATAATAAGAGGATCACTTTAATTATCTAACTAGTTAGTTCTCTTCTTCTTCTTCTTCTTCTTCTTCTTCTTCTTCTTCTTCTTCTTCTTCTTCTTCTTCTTCTTCTTCTTCTTCTTCTTCTTCTTCTTCTTCTTCTCTTCCTCCTCCTCCTCCTCCTCCTCCTCCTCTCTCTCCCTTTCTCTCTCCCTCCCTCCTCTTTCTCTCTCTCTCCCTCTCCCTCCCTCCCTTTCTCTTGGAATTTTGGGTCACATCTGTTGTGCTCAGACATGATGCCTGGTTTTGTAGTTTTAATTTCTGGTAGACTCGGGTCCATAATGGGTTCTGAGGATCAAACCTGAATTGCCCATAAGCATGGCAAACATTTTACCCACTATTGCTCTAGCCTCTGATTCTTTTTCTCTTTCTTTGATAAAACTTTATTTCAGACATTGTTGTTTACAGAGTTGTTTATAATACAGTTATTTCTGGCACTCAATGTCCAACACCAATCCATAATCAGTGAGTGTAACATTCCTTGCACCCTTTTTATCAGTTTCTTGAGCTCTTCAAAGCCTGCACCTTGGCAGATGTGAATAAATTACTTAATATTGGTTGCTACAAGTAACTGAAAAGAAAATCATTGCAAAAAAGTTATTAAAGAAAATTTGTGAAAATTATCATATCTTGCAATGCGATCTTATGTCATCTGAAGGTCTAACAAGATGTATGTTATTAGTTGAGTGATCTGTAGTTGGTTTTCTTTGTCGAACTTATGCGACTTTTGTGAAAATCTCACATCTAAATTGGTGTATTTCTACTGAAAAATCAGTATTTAAATTAGGGGGTGTCAAATGTCTGCATAAGTTGCCTATCTAATCACTACTTTGGAGATCTATGGTGCTGGGCTGATGAGTTCACATGGTGACAGTAGTGCCACAAATAATGGCCAATGGCCCAGGTTCAGTGCATTACTTGCACTAAGGACCTTCAGAGAGGGACAAGGTAAGTTTCCCTTCCCAACACTGCTGAAGCCTGGAGACTCTAGTTTCAGATCCATCCTACAATTGCAGCCTGTCAAAGGCCCAGTTTCATTGCTTTTCTATTAACTACCTTCAGAAATTTTTAGCTAGAGATTTACAAAACCAATGCATTAGGTGGCATTAAAGGAGACAAATAATTTGCAAAATTGCTTCATCCTTGTGGATTAGAAGGCACAGTAATGGGACTGGAATGATAGTAGGCACGTGCCTTGCATGAAGCCCATCTTGGTTCAATCCTCAGCATCTCATATGATTACCTGAGTTTACTAGAAGTAATCTCTTTTTTTTTTTTTTTTGATTTTTGGTTTTTGGGCCACACCCGGTGACGCTCAGGGGTTACTCCTGGCTATTTGCTCAGAAGTCGCTCCTGGCAGGCACGGGGGACCATATGGGGAACCGGGGATCGAACCGCGGTCCGTCCTAGGTTAGTACAGGCACCTTATCTCCAGCGCCACCACCCGGCCCCCTAGAAGTAATCTCTTGACCAAAGAACCAGGACTAAGTCCTGAACACTCCCATGTGTGTCCCTAAAGCAAGAAAGCAAACAAAACAAAACAAAACAAAACAAAACAAAACAGAAAAAGACATGTTAGGAAGATAGTAAATTTTCATTAGTAGCTAATTTAGTAAGGGGAGGACTGAACTGGAGAAAGAATCCTTGAGTTCGTTTGGGGCCGGGCGGTGGCGCTGAAGGTAAGGTGCCTGCCTTACTGCGCTAGCCTTGGATGGATTGCGGTTCGATCCCCCGTGCCCCATATGGTCCCCCAGGCCAGGGGCGACTTCTGAGCGCATAGCCAGGAGTAACCCCTGAACGTCACTGGGTGTGGCCCAAAAACCAAAAAAAAAAAAAAAAAAAAAAAAAAAAAAAAAAAAGAATCCTTGAGTTCTACAAGTCATAGCACTAGGGAAAATTTCCTTATTTACAGATGTCAGGGTGACTGACTGATTATTAGTTAAAGAATCCAAAAGGCTAATCATTACTTATGTGAAATTATGAATTTTATAAATCCTTGGTATTTACCCAACATGTAATAATAAATTTTGTTACCAAGACCACTGCCAACAAGACATCATCTGAAAGTCATTCAAAAGGTTTGAAATATAAACAAACAAAAATACCCAACAGAAGCCAGAATTTAAAATGTCCCATATTTAAAAATACAGTTTACTAGTTTTGCCAACATATAAGCCCATTAATTTATGGTGGCTTCTTTGAGGCTGCATCTTGTTTAGAAGTCTAAACCAATAATTGATGTAATAGTTGGGGTTTATATATGACTATTGCAAACCTACTAAATTAGGACAATGTTAAATAATTTGTAACTATTATAGACACTCATTTACTGTTATTAGGTTTTTACGGATATTAAATTGCTATTGACTATTCCCAGAAATTTTACTAGCTTCTCATTCTTTACTTTTCTTCTTCCTCCCTATCTTAAATTTTTATTTTCATTTTCTTGTGCCATTTCAACATGAGCTGAATGCATACACTTGCTTAGGAAATTTAGATGTATTTTTAGATATTCTTCAGCATGACCTTGCTGGTTAATTATTGCCTCTAAGGAATTTCTAATCCTCTCTTCTAAGTTTTAAAATTATTTATAATCTTTTATATCTATGCCTTAATATTTAACTGGGCAATGCATTGCAATCCTGTATAAAAATGAGTGGGTATTTAGTTGTACTTTGGTTAATAGTTTATGAAAGAAATGAAGCCTAACTCAAAGTCAAGTATACTGATTTTGCTTGGTAGACTGTTTTGTCATGATCCCTGGTTTTTCTGCTTTCAGAAAATATTTTATGCTAACATTATTTTGATCATTCTTTAAAAAAAAAACTTTTAAATAGTGTTGCTCAGATCTTACTCCTGGCTCTGCACTCAGGGATTATTCTTGGGTTTGAGGGGACCGTATGGGATTCTATAGATCAATACAGACTGGTCACATGCCCGACAAGTACCCTTTTAGTTTTACTATTTCTCTTGTACCAGATTCTGAGATTTTGTGAACTCCTTCATGGTCAGGGATAAGTTGCTTCCAGTCCAACTGAGATAGTAATTATATTAAAACATTTGAGTTCCACCTGATCTGTACAGATTGACATTGAGTTCCTGCCACCCTGTGGGGAACCCTGGGTCTCAGGCAGGGACAAGTTCTTGTTCTTTCAGAGGCAAGACAGAAGTTAGGCTGATCTCAGACCCAGATTCCTTCCTTTGTTTCAAGATAGTATTGATAAAAGGATTTTCAAGAGTGATAGCACTGATGCTAGAAATAGGGAGTCATGAACTAAGTCTTAAGAGAAGGGTTTCTTTACAATTTTTATTTAGGCACTATGATTTGTAATGCTATTGATAGAATAGTTTCAGGCATACTGTGATTGCTTCCTCAACACCACTAGAGTTTGTGCCCTTCCACAAATGTCTCAAAGACCTCTGCAACTCCCTATCTTGAAAACACAACTTTTTTTTTTATTAATGATATTTCTTTATTTTTTGTATATTGTTGACAATAATATTTTAGGTACATATTAACATAAAATCAGGGGGATTCCCATATCAAATTGTCCTCCTTCCACCTCCATTCCCATCCTACCACCCATATCCACCTCCCTCTCCCTTGGGGCTGCTAGAATAGATG